>PVIU01030861.1:0-15562 GCA_004026605.1 Ondatra zibethicus | reverse complement strand
GACTTCTTCCTTTCCAATTCGAATCCCCATGATCTCCTTATTCTGTCTTATAGCTATTGCTAATACTTCAAGCACTATATTAAAGAACTATGGTGACAGTGGACAGCCTTGTCTTGTTCCTGATTTTAGTGGAATGGCTTTGAGCTTCTCTCCATTTAATTTGATGTTTGCTGTCGGCTTGCTATATATTGCTTTTATTATACTTAGATATGATCCTTGTATCCCTAATCTCTCCAAGACCTTTATCATAAAGGGGTTTTGAATTTTGTCAAATGCTTTTTCAGCATCTAATGAAATGATCATTTGGTTTTTTTCTTTCAGTTTATTTATATGATGGATTACATTGATAGATTTTCGTATGTTGAACCAGCCCTGCATCTCTGGTATGAAGCCTACTTGATCATAATGGATGATTTTTTTAATGTGTTCTTGGATTTGGTTTGCCAGTACTTTATTGAGAATTTTTGCATCAATGTTCATAAGTGAGATTCGTCTAAAATTCTCTTTCTTGGTTGCATCCCTGTGTGGTTTTGGTATCAGGGTAATTGTTACTTCATAAAATGAGTTTGGTAATGACCCTTCAGTTTTTATTATGTGAAACACCTTAAGGAGTATAGGTATTAGGTCTTCTTGGAAGTTCTGGTAGAATTCTGCATTAAAACCATCTGGTCCTTGGCTTTTTTTGGTTGGGAGGTTTTTGATGACAGCTTCTATTTCCTCGTGACTTATAGGTCTATTTAAATTGTTCACCTGGTCTTGATTTAATTTTGGTATGTGGTATTTATCTAAAAAACTGTCCATTTCTTTTACATTTTCCAATTTTGTGGCATACAGGCTTTAGTAGTAAGACCTAATGATTCTTTGAATTTCCTCAGTGTCTGTTGTTATGTCCCCCTTTTCATTTCTGATCTTGTTAATTTGAGTGTTCTCTCTCTGCCTTTTGATTAGTTTGGATAGGGGTTTGTCGATTTTGTTGATTTTCTCAAGGAACCAGCTCTTCGTTTCATTGGTTCTTTGGATTGTTTTCTGTGTCTCTCTTTTGTTGATTTCAGCCCTCAGTTTGGTTATTTCCAGTCTATCATGTTAATTTCCTCAAAGAACAAGCTCTCTGTTTCATTGATTCTTTGTATTCTGTTCCTTGTTCCTATTTTATTGATTTCAGCCCTTACATTGATTATTTACTGTAGTCTACTCTTCCTGGGTGATTCTGCTTCTTTTTGTTCTAGAGCTATCAGGTGTGATGTTATTCCACTAGTGTGAGTATTCTCCACTTTCTTTATTTAGGCACTTAGTGCTGTGAATTTTCTTCTTAGCACTGCTTTCATAGTGTCCCATAGGTTGGACTATGTTATCCCTTCATTTTTATTGAATTCTAGGAAGTCTTTAATTTCTTTTTTATTTCTTCCTTGACCCAGGAGTGATTCAATTGGGCATTGTTCAATTTCCATGAGCTTGTAGGTTTATTGAAATTAGTTTTGGCATTGAATTTTAACTTTAAACCATGGTAATCCGATATGATACAGGGACTATTCCAATTTTCTTTTATCCATTGAGGTTTGCTTTGTTACTGAGTATGTGGTCAATTTTAGAGAAGGTTCCATGAGTCATTGAGAAGGTATATTCTTTTGTGTTTTGGTAAAATGTTCTGTAGATATCTAAGTCCACTTGAGTCATGACATTTGCTAGTTCTCTTATTTCTCTGTTAAGTTTCTGTCTTGTTGACCTACTGTTAGAGTGTGGCATTCAATATCCTATTTAAGCTTTAGTAATATGTTTTTTACATATGTGGGTGCTCTTCGTTTGGGGGCATAGATGTTTAGGTTTGAGAATTCATCTTGATGGATTTTTCCTGTGATGATTATAAAGTGTCCTTCTCTACTCTTCTGATTGATTTTAGTTTGAACTCTATTTTATTATATATTAGGATAGCTACACCCACTTGTTTCTTAGGTCCATTTGATTGGAAAGTATTTTGCAACCCTATACTCTGAGGTTAAGTCTATCTTTAAGGTTGAGGTATATTTCTTGTATACAGCAGAAGGGTGGATCCTGCTTTCATATCCATTCTCTTAGCCTGTGTCTTTTTATAGATCAATTGAGTCCATTAATACTATAAGATATTAACGATCAGTGATTGTTAATTTCTGTTATTTCAGTCATTGTGTTTGTGTGTTTTCCTTCTTTGGTGTTTGCTTTTGTAAGGTTATCTATTGTCTTTGTTTTTTTGTGGTTGCAGTTAGCTTCCTTGGGTTGGAATTTTCCTTCTAGCACTTTCTGTAGGGCTGAATTTGTGGATAGGTATTGATTAAATCTGGTTTTGGCATGGAGTATCTTATTTTCTCCATGGATGCTGATTGAAAGCTTTGCTGGGTATAGTAGTCTGGGCTTGAATCCGTGAACTCTTAGTGTCTGAAGCACATCTGTCCAGGACCTTCTGTCTTTCATATTTTCCATTGAGAAGTCGGATGTAATTCTGATAGGTCTGCCTTTATATGTTACCTGACCTTTTTCCATTGCAGCTCTTAATATTTTTTGTTTAATCTGTAAGTTTGCATTTTGATTATTAAATGGTGAGGGAACTTTGATTTTGGTCCAGTCTATTTGGTGTTCTGTAAGCTTCTTGTACCTTCACAGGGATATCCTTCTTTAGGTTGGGAAAGTGTTCCATGATTTTGTTGAATATATTTTCTGTGCC
Organism: Ondatra zibethicus; assembly: GCA_004026605.1. Taxonomy (NCBI): domain Eukaryota; kingdom Metazoa; phylum Chordata; class Mammalia; order Rodentia; family Cricetidae; genus Ondatra; species Ondatra zibethicus. Next base: position 12,867 of record PVIU01030861.1, on the reverse strand, counting down.
TTTGAGCTGGAGTTCTTCTCCATCTTTTATCCCTATTATTCTCAGTTTGGTCTTTTCATAGTGTGCCAGATTTCCTGAATGTTTTGTGTTGAGAATTTGTTGGATTTAAAATTTTATTTGACTGATGAATCTATTTTCTCTATAGTGTCTTCAGCATCTGAGATTCTCCCTTCTATCTCTCTCTCTTTTTTTTTGGTTATGCTTGCATCTGTACTTCCCTGTCATTTACCTAGATTTTCTTTTTCCAGAATTCCCTTGATTTGTGTTTTCTTTATTGCCATTATTTCAGTTTTCAGGTCTTGAACTGTTTAAACTGTTTGCTTCACTTGTTTGGTGTTTTTCTTGATTTTCTTGAAGAGATTTATTGATTTCTTCCCATTTTTTGTTTGTCTTTTCTTCCATTTCTTTTGGGAATTTTTTACTTCCTCTTTAAAGGTCTCCATCATCCTTATAAATTAACATTTAAAATCGTTTTCTTCTTCTAATTCTTCTTCTTCTTCTTCTTCTTCTTCTTCTTCTTCTTCTTCTTCTTCTTCTTCTTCTGGGTAGGATGATCACATCTTCTTGTCATATGAATAATGGGTCCTGGTGTTACCATGCTGCTTTTTAGGTTTTTGCATTGGTGCCTACCCATCTCTTCCTTCAATTGGTGCCAGCAGTGTCATTACCTCTTGGTGCAATCCTTGCAGTTGCTGATTGTGTCTTTGGGAGCTGTTCTTGGACTGCTCTGTACTGTTGCTGTTTATGTCTTAGGAGATACTGAGGTACCTCCTGGCCTGCTCTATTCGTACATTCTCTTGGACTGCTCTCTTGGTTCGCTCTCTTGGTACACTCTGTGAAGTCACAGCCTGTGCTTCAGAGTTCCTCTGAGGTCACAGGGGTAGGATGGCATGGGTGGAGAGTGGGACTTGTAACTTACAAGGCCTGATCCATGGGCTGGGGGTGTTGGAGCAGCCTACCTGCAGGAAGCTTGCCTACTAAGTGGCCCGCAAATTATTTTTCTAAGGTGGCTATATTATTTTGCATTTCTTATTAGACCCTTAAAGGTGTTCTAGTTCAGCATCCTTGCCATTGTTTTGTATTATAAATGCTTTCAATTTGCCATTCTGATACATAGTGGTTTGTTTCTCATTTTTATTGCAGTCTGTTGGTTGTACTTGTTGTGAATGTTTCTTCATGTTTATGCTTTCCTGTGAACATTGTTGTTGCCTGAAAATTCATAGGTGAGATTTTAGTTCCCAATTTGTAACATTAAGAGTTGGAGCCTTTGGGAAAATAATTTGTGAGGATTCAGCTTACATATATATGTTTAGTGTGCCAGGCTAGGTGGCACATGCCTTTAATCCTAGAACTCTGGAGGCCAAAAAAGATAGATCCTTGTCCTCTCAGGGATACATGTTGAGACACTGTCTCAAAAGATAATAACAATAAATGAATGATAAAGAAATACTGGTTTAGTAGCCTTATGATGTTACTGAAGAGAGTTGCCTTACTGTTGTCACTCTGTTAGATTATCACATTCATCCTGTTTGCCTTATATGGAAACAGAATTTATGATCATGAACAGAATTTATGATCATACATTTTATGGTACTTTAATTTTATACTTATGGTTTCTTGAACGGTTGGCAATAAAAATCTGGTTTTAATAAATATGCTGTTGGTTATTTTTGTAGTGATAACAGAAAGGGGGAAGATGTGTTAATTGCAACCTCTATACCTACATTTACAATTTTCTAAATTGGCAGGTTGTTTTATATATTTCTTAATTGAGATATTGAGAAAACTTGTTTCAGAGTGAGAAACATCATTTTCTAAAGAATATTTGAAAAATAGACTGCTATCTAAAATGTGGAAAGTTCATAAAGACCTTCAGGGCTTACTAAATTTTAGAGTTCCTTATTGATGGAATTTCTATTAAGTGTGCTTTGTAAGTAGTAGTACACACATGGTGACAACTGTCCAAGTTTATATTACTGATAGATTTTGTTGTGTTTATAATTCAGTCATTTTATTTTGATTTTTCAAGATAGGGTTTCTCTGTGTAACAGCCCTAACTATCGCGAAAATAGCCCTATAGTTCAGTCATATACTGTTTATCCATGCTAATTTAATAATAAATGGAACATTATTATTTTGTTGTTTTCTTATAGTTATTGTCAGAAATATGACAGAGCTCTCTGATATCTCTTTTCACACAAGTCAACAAAGAGCTACCTAATAATGAGAACTATGGTCTTGAACCACACCATATGTCTAAAAGATTCAAGAGCCCTTCAGAATCTACTAAAGTATAAATCTGTAGAATTAGTAAAAAATATGCCTTTGGAAATAAAAAATATTAGTTTCTAGGGAACCATGAGAAGCACTTTATGTGAATAAGAACATTTAAACATAATTACACATGCCATCATGATGGGCACGTCATCTAAGATTCATGGACGGCATACCATGCATGAGATAACAAAATTGAATTTCTGCACCCCAAACTTTACTGTTACTACATAAAAAATAACTACTATTGCTGTTCAAAAATGCTTTGAGCAAAAGCTCCAATGTTCCAAATGATCCTGCAAATCCCATTTCTATATGGTTTTTAAGTTGTTTAGTTCTGAATCAGCAGTCTAAAAGTGTGTTTAAGCACTGCAGGTAACCATTTCCCATGGAAAAAAATAGGAAAGAAATCAGGTTATGGTGAGGGCACTCAGCAGGACTCTTCTACTGTCTACTCAGTATCAATGTAAACCGATTTCTTTAAGAAAGACACTCAAATAAAAGAGAACAGATTGCACGAAACATGTTCTGCATGAAAGAAAGAACAAAAGGATACAATACAGGCTACTTGGTGATAATTATGCAGAAGGATTTAAATAGAACCAATAGAGCCAGAGAGTAACAAAACTGAGGCAGGAGAAACATATACAAAACAAATGATACATGAAGGTGCTGGCCTGTTCTCCTAATTTTATGCAAAATAATTGCTAGCTCATAAGTTTCTGATGGTTACTTTATCATGGTTCATGTTACTCAAATTGCTGTTTGCTACACACAAAGTTTTAGCTAAATAAATATAAAGTGTACCACATAGCAATGAAAGAGAACTATATGCATTAAGAGTAATCCTAACAAAACAACATTCCATGAATGGAGCTGCAAGTATTATAAAGAGCTCAGTAAATTGAGATATATTTGCAATTACAAACTTAATTAGCTTTATGTTTCTTAAGCTTAGCACTACATGGAAGGAAACATTATCATAGATGATAAAGTCTTTCAGCCCAATATTAACAGCAAAAGGTAGTTAGTTTAGCAAATGGAAGTCGGGTTTCTTCTACTTTGAGATAAGACAATTATATTACTGTAGGTGAGAAGTTTCAAATATTAAACATTTTGTTTCGAGATAATTTTGGTTTTTGTTCATAGAAATGAGATCAATTGGTTGATTTTAATGATAAATGAGTTTATTATGCTGAAAACAGTGCTTAAACTGAAAGAAAATGAAGACAATAATTTTAAACTGTGTTTTCAATTATATTTAAATATAAAATGGACTCTTTTGTTTTGTTCTTATGTGAGTATCTAATTTATCCCATTTCTACTTCAAGTACTAAATATTTTGATGTTAAAGAAAGTAATATAAGACAAAAAATCTAACACATAAGAATATGACAAAGCAAAGAGCAGAAAAAGCTACAAGAGAAGGTAAAAGGAACAGGATACCCTTAAAAACACTAATCTGGAAGCCATAATATGTATACAAAGGACCTGTAGGGTAAAACAAGAGGAGGGAAAAAAAGCATAACTAAAATAAAAATAGTAAGTTTTCTTTAGAAAAGAAAAAGCCATGGCATCATATTATAGGACAAGAAACCTCCAATTATTCCATCGAGTTTGCTTTCTCTTGGCCATCTACTGCTGGACCTACCCTTAATAGTAGTTTGCTTCCCTTTGGAGAAAGTTAAAATTTCATTTGCAAGTAATTATCAGTTAGAAGTAGCTTCTGAGTTAGAGCTGGGGACATACATCCCCTTTTTTTAGCTCTATGACCCCATCTGGTGCAGACCAATTCAGGTTCTGTGCCTGTTGCCCCTTTCAGTAAATTCATATCTATATTGGTCTTGTTGATAAAGAGAGCCTTATTTTCTTGATGTCTTCCATTCCCTCTTAAAGTCTTTCTTTCATGTAGATATTATGTTTGGAGTTGAATGTTCGAAGGTCTATCTCTGTATATTCTCTGGCTGTGACTCTATGCATTTGTTCCCATCTGCTGCAGGAGGAAGCTTCTCTGATGATGGCTGAGCAAGGTACCTGTCCATGAGTATAGAAAAATCTTATTAGCAGTCATTTTATTTATACATAAAAAGAAATTGTAGTATTTGGTTTTCTCCTAAGTTCCTGGGCTATCTAGTCTCAGATTCTTATTCACACAAGCAGTGTCATGTATGGGTTCCCTCTCATGGTTTAGTTAAATCAAGTATTGGTGGGTTACTCCCACAAGTTTTGTACCACCATTGCACTAGAATATCTTGTAGGCAAGACACCACTGTAAATCAAACTGTTTGTGTCTGTATTGATTCTTATGTTTCTCCTTTGGTAGTGTGTAGATTACTTTCCTGATCTGAAGACTTTAGCAAATAGTAAGCAGGAAGAAGCTCAATTTCTCCATGTTTGATGAGTTGTGTAGTTGTCTTCAGCAGTGGGGCCTTGCTGTTAGTTTGTGAAGAGCAGCCTATACTTTTGACAACAGCCTGGGCTGTTTGAGGATTTTAATTAAAAACTCTAGTAGACATATCCTATTTCCATTCATATGGTGACAAGAGAGGTACAGCAAAGGCCCTGTTCCTAAGTATTTAGCAATTTCATTTAGATATTCATACTTGAATTCACTTTAGGGAACTTCTAATATATTAAGTTTCATAGTACCTTTCAAATAGCCTTTAGTTTTAGCTGATTCTCCCTGTATTCCATCCCTCATCCACATCTTCTCTTCCCCTCTCCACCTAATACCCCCAATCCAGTTATCATACATAGCTGCCTATTCTATTTCTCTTTCCTAGGTAGCTCCATCTGTCCCCCACGACTCCTTTACTCTATACTTATCTTCCATGAGTCTATAAATTATAGCTTGTTTATTATTGGCAAAACAGCTAATATACACATAGACAGGAATGCATACCATATTTCTATTTCTGGGGCTGGGTTATCTCACTCAGGATATATTTTTCTAGTCCCGTCCATTTACCTGTGAATTCCATGATTTCATTTATAATGGATTTTTTTATTGAGCTCTACCTTTTTCTCTGCTCCCCTCCCTGCCTCTCCCCTCCCCTTCAACCCTTCCCCAAATTCCCCATTTACTCAGGAGATCTTGTCTTTTTCTATTTCCCATGTAGATTTGTTCTATGGAAGTCTCTTTTTGGGTCCTCAGTGTTGTCTAAGTTCTCTGGGATTGGGATTTCTGGGCTGGTTTTCTTTGCTTTATGTTAAAAACCACTTATGAGTGAGTGCATGTGATAATTGTCTTTCTGTGTCTGGGTTACCTCATTCAAAATGTTGTTTCCTAGTTCCATCCATTTTCCTGCAAAATTCAAGATGCCATTATTTTCTGCTGTGTAGTACTCCATTGTATAAATGTACCACATTTTCCTTATCCATTCTTCAATTGAGGGGCATTTATGTTGTTTCCAGGTTCTGGCTATGACAGACAATGCTGCTATGAACATAGTTGAGCCCATGTCCTTGTGGCATGATTGAGCATCCTTTGGATATATACCCAAAAGTGCTATTTCTAGGTCTTGAGGAAGGTTGTTTCCTAATTTTCTGAGAAATCGCCACACTGACATCCAAAGGGGCTGTATCAGCTTACATTCCCACCAGCAATGCAGAAGTGTTCCCTTTACCCCACAACCTCTCCTGCATAAGTTGTCATCAGTGTTTTTGATCTTGGCCATTCTTACAGGTATAAGATGGAAACTCAGAGTTGTTTTGATTTGCATTTCTCTGATGACTAAGGATGGTGAACATTTCCTTACGTGTCTTTGAGGTATTTTAGATTCCTCTGTTGAGAATCCTCTGTTTAGGTCTGTACTCCATTTTTTTATTGGATTATTTGTTCTTTGGATGACCAATTTCTTGAGTTCTTTGTATATTTTGGAGATCAGACCTCTATCTGTTGTGGACTTGGTGAAAATCTTTTCCATTCTTTAGGCTGTTGTTTTGTTTTCTTGATCATGTCCTTTGCATTACAGTAGCTTTTCAGTTGCAGGAGGTCCCATTTATTAATTCTAAGTGTCTGTGTTGCTGGGGTTATATTTAGGAAGTGGTCTCTTGTGCCAATGCATTCCAATATACTTCCCATTTTCCTTTCTTTAAGGTTCAGTGTTGATGGCTTTATGTTGAGGTCTTTGATCCATTTGTACTTGAGTTTTGTGTATGGTGACAGATGTGGGTCTATATTCATTTTTCTACATATTGATATCCAGTTATGCCAGCACCATTTGTTAAATATGCTTTCTTTTTTCCATTTGATATTTTTTGCTTCTTTGTCAAAAATCAGGTGTTTGAAGGTATGTGAATTAATATCTGGGTCTTCATTTCGGTTCTATTGATCCTCCTGTCTGTTCTTATGCCAATAGCAGGCTGTTTTCGGTACTGTATCTCTGTAGTAGGGTTTGAAGTCATGGATTGTGATGCCTCCAAAAGTTCTTTTATTGTATGGGATTGTTTTGGCTATCCTGGGTTTTTTGCTTTTAAATATGAACTTGAGTACCATTCTACGGGGTCTGTGAAGAATTTTGCTGGGATTTTGATGGGCATTGCATTGAATCTGTAGATTGCTTTTGGTAAGGTTGCCATTTTTACTGTGTTAATTCTATCTACCCAAAAGCATGGGAGATCTTTCCACTTTTTTGTGTCTTCTTCAATTTCTTTCTTCAACAATTTAAAGTTCTTGTCACACAAGTCTTCCACTTGTTTGGTTAGAGTTACTCCAAGATATTTTATGCTATTTGTTGCTATGAATCATTTTTAATAGCTTAGTAATATTCCCTTGTGTAAATGTATGATTTTTTTTTATTCATTCACCTGCTGAGGGAAATCTAGCTTGTTCACAATTTCTGGCAATTATGACTAGAGCAGCAATGAGCATAGTTGAGAAAGTGTGTCTTGATAGGGTGAAGCATCCTTGCGATATATGCCCAAGGGGGGTATAGCTGGTTCTTGTGGTAGGTCTATTCACATCTTCCTGATGAACTGCCACACTTATTTCCATCATGGCTGTATGAATTAGCACTCCCACCAGCAAGGGATAACTGTTCCTCTTAATACATTTCCTTGTCAGCATGAGATGTCACTTGTTTTGTTGTTTTTATTCATTCTAACTGGTATAAGTTGAAATCTCAAAGTAGTTTTGATTTGTATTTCCCTGATGACTAAGGATGTTGATTGCTTCTTTAAGTGTTTCTCAATTAATTACATTTCTTCTTTTGGTAATTCACTGTTTATATCTGTACCCCATTTTTAATGGGATTTGTTTTCTTGATTATCAGTTCTTTGAGTTCTTTGTATACTTTTGATATTAGCCCTGTAATAGATGTGTAGTTTGTAAAAATAAAATCTTTTCCCATTTCGTAGACTGCTGCTTTGTCCAAATAGTGCCCTTTTCCTTACAGAAGATGCCTTTCCATTAATTGTTGAAAACAGTGTCTGGACTAATGAAATTCTATTCAGAAAGTCTTCTCCTGTGCCAATGAGTTCAAGGCTATTCTCCACTTTCTCTTACATCAGGTTCACAATGTCTTGTTCTTTATCAAAAATCAGTTGTCCATACTTTTGTGGATTTATGTCTGAGTCTTCAATTCAATTTCATTGATAACTCTGTGTATGTGCCAATAACCATGACAATTTTAGTATTATTATAGATCCGTAGCACAATTTGAAATTGTGCATAATGATCCCTCCCACAGTTATATTATTATTCAGCTATCCTGGGCTTTATGTTCTTCCACATGAAGCTGAAAATTATCATTTCAAAATCTGTGAAGAATTCTGTTGGAATTTTGTTGGAGAGTGCCTTGAATCTGTAGATTGCTTTTGGTAGAGTGGTCATTTTCACTATCTTTCCATCTTCTGATTTCTTCTTCGATTTCTTTCTTCAGTGCTTAAAAGTTTTTATTATACAAGTAGTTTTTTACTTTTTTGACTCGAGATACCCCAAGATATTTTACATTATTTGAAGCTATTGTGAAAGGTATTATTCTCCTGGTTTCTTCCTCTGTCCATTTGTCATTTGTATATAGGATAGCTACTAGATTTTTTTTGTGAGTTAATTTTCTACTAAGCTACTTCTCTGAAAACATTCGTCATCTTTAGAAGTTTTCCTAGTGGAATTTTAGTGTAACTATGTATACTATCATATCATTTACCTCATTGCTGCAGTTAAGACTTCAAGTTCTATACTGCATAGGTATGCCTAGTATGCTCAACCTTATTCCTGATTTTAATGAAATTGCATGGAGCTTCTCTCTAAGTTTATATTGACTATGGATTTGTTGTAAACTGTCTTTTTATATTCAGGCATGTCCCTTGTGACCTTAATCTCTGCAGGACTTATATCATAAAATGATGGTGTATTTTGCCAAAGGACTTTTGGTATCTAATGAGATAATCATGTGGTTTTTAGATTTCAGTTTGTTTATATAGTGGATTACATTTATCTATTTATGTATATTGAACTATTTCTGAATCTCTTGGAGGAACACTACTTCACCATGGTGAATGATCTTCTTTATGTGTTCTTGAATTCAGTTTTGCAAGTATTTTATTGAGAATTTTTGCATCAATGTTAATAAGGGAAAATGGTCTCCAATTTTCATTGTTGAATGTTTATGTGGTGTGTCATGTAACTGTGTGTGTGTGTATGTGTGTGTAGGTATTTAGTACAATGAATTTGTATCTTAGAATCACCTTTATTGTTTCAGGTAAGATTGGGTATGTTATTTATTCATTTTCTTTCAATTCTGAGAGTCTGTAATTTCTGTTTTGACCATATTTTGTTCAGCAATGATTTTCTTTGAGTTTGTAAGGTTTCTGTGTTTTATCCTTCCAGTTTTAACCTTTACTGGTCATATAGGATCTAAATATGTGGTCACTTTTGGAGAAAATTCCATGAGGTACTGAGAAGGTATATTCTTTTGTATTTAAATGAAATATTCTGTAAATATTTGTTAGATTAATTTTCTTTATGGTGTTTTTGAACTCCTACATTTCTCTTCTTAGTTATCTAGATGTTCTGTCTTTTGGCAAGATTGAGGTATAGAAGTCTGCCACTATCTGTTTGTGAGAGTCAGTATGTTATTTTGTTATTTTGGTGGTGGTGATGGATTTCAAAAAAATCCTAGAAAAAGAATTCCCAAACCTAAAGAAGAAGGTGCCTATCAAGGTGCAGGAAGCAGAAAAAACCAAATAGATTATACCAGAAAAGAAATTCCCCTCGCCAAATAATAATCAAAATATTAAAAACACAGAACAAGGACAGAATATTAAAAGTTGCAAGGGAAAACAAAAAGTAACATATAAAGGCAGATCTATTAGAACTGCACCCGACTTTTCACTCTAAAAGCCAGAAGGACAAGGGACAATATTCTATAAGCTCTAAAAGACCACAGATGTCATCCGAGACTATTACACCCAGGAAAACTTTCAATTTTTCCACAAGATATGAAAGGAATAAGCAATTCCATATTAATTCCAAATATAAACAATATCTATCTACAAATCTAACCCTACCGAAGATGGTAGAATGAAAACTCCAATCTAACACACACACACACACACACACACACACAATTACCACCACCACCACTAAAATAACAGTAGTCACTGAAGATTGATCATTGATATCTTTCAAAATTAATGATCTCAACTTGCCAATAAAAAGACACAGACTAACAGAAAGGGTATGAAAACAGGATCATCCATCCTTCTGCTACAGCCATAAAACACACCTCAAATTCTATGTCTTTGAACTGGGTTTCTTATCTATCTATTCCTATTATTCTAGAATTCTTTCATAGTATCCCAGAGTTCCTGGATGTTTCATGCTGGAATTCTTTTAGATTTAATTTTTTCTTTGACTGAAATATTGATTGTTTTTCTATTTTTTTCTTTAATGCCTGCAATTCGGTCTTCTGCTTTTTGGGTTCTGTTGGGGTGGCTTGCCTCTGAGTTTCCTGTTTGAGTTCATAAATTTTGCATTGCCAGATTTTTCTGTTTGGGTTTGTTTATTGATTCTATTTCCACTTCCATGTCTTGAACTGTTTTAGTCATTTTATTCTACTTTTTGTGTTTACATAGATTTCCTTAAGAAATTAATTCATTTCCTATTTAAGGATGGCTATCATATTCATTAATGTTATTTAAGGTATTTGTCTTATAATTTATCCATGTTGCAATACTCAGAACCTATTGTGGTAGGGTTACTGGGCTCTAGTGGAGGCATATTCTTTTGGCTATTACTGATTGCATTTTTATACTGGGTCTAGGTGTCTGAGTTTGGAAAGATTGTACTTCTAGGTATTGATATATAATTTTGTTTTTTTTTGAGGTGGGTATTTTGTTCCTTGGATTCTTTTGGTCTCTCTAGTACTTAAGAAAGTAGGGTGCCCATTTGGATCCTGATAGGAAATTTCTTGATCCTAATAGGTGTGACTTCTGTGAGTTTTGTTTAAAATATGTTTATAGGTATTGGTATCTGACACTTAGAAATGGGGATGGGCTTAGAGGGAACCTGAGGGCTTCCATAGAATGAAAGAAAGCAAGGTATTCCATCAGGATCTGCTTAATCCCCTAGTAATGGGAACACAGAGTGAGGAGGCCACAATATGTACTCTGCTATAAAGCTAGAGATGAGAACTTGGGGTTTGATTAGTAGGGGAGTATGAAGAATGAACATCTCAAGTTTGGCTACCCTTTTGCTGCCCTTTTTGTTTCTCTGGAAGGCTTGGCTATAGTGAGTTCCCAGAGAATGCCTGCTGGAGTTGGGAAATGTGATAACAGAATTAATGTGAAGGGACTTGGAGGAGAAAATATGTATGATCCTTTGGATATGGGGCCTTAGAGGGGGAAACTGTAGCAGGGGGTCTGCTACAGAGATAAAGTAGAAATAGCGGTCTGGATTTGGAAGAGAGAAAGGAGAGGTAAAGATCAGCAATTAAGCCACCTGCTTTTCTAGCTGGATTAACCTGAGAGCGCCCAGACAATGTTTGTTGGAGTTAGGGACTAGAATAAAGTAATGAGTGGAAACAGAATAAGGCCAGAGGGAAAGTTCTATTTGATCCTATGGAGATGGAGCTTGAGGTAATTTTAAATTAATACACAATTCTCAGGAATATGAGGCAATTTTTGCCCTTTCCAAAATAACATCTTGCAAAACTAAACCTAAATATTTGAATAGAATTATAAATATTTCACAGGAAAGTTCAATCACAAAATATTAATTTTTCATTTTTATACAGATTTATTACAATTTTCCTTTGTCACTGACCATTGACAGTAACCTTCCTTCATTGTATTATTTTGCCATTTCAAGAGTTACATAAGTGAACTTATATGTGTCCTTTTAGGATTAGTTCTTATATTTTGATAAGCATGATTGTTTGGATATGTTTCCAAGTTACAATGTGTATTAATAATTTATCCATTTTTATTGTTGAGTTCATTGTATAATGGTTTGTCTAATTCTATGTATTAAAGGCCAGTTATGTTATTCTCAGTTTGTGACCACAGTTAATAAAGTTTCTATGAGCACTCATGTACACATTTTTTAGTAGGACATGTTTTCATTTATTTGGTTAAATCCCCATGAGTAAAATTACCTAGTATCATGGTAGAGTGTATATATATTTCATTTTACAAACCTGACACTCTAATTTGTCCACTGACTACACATTTAAATCCCCACAGGCGATGCAAGAATCATGTTCCTGTGTCAGAATTTCATTTACACTTTTATTTTTATTAGCATTGTCTTTATATGTTTACTGAAAACTAAGTTTTGTTATCATTTATATTTTCCTAAAAACTAATAAAATTCAATATCTTTTTAAGTTTTCTAACATATACTAATTGGATATACTAAGAAGAATCACTGCATTTATGTTTATCATGTTATGTTCACAGATGAAAGGTAAACATCCATTTCACATTTTATTCTTCCCCATATAGTGCCCAATACCTAAAAGCAATTTTTAATTTGGGGTCATCTTATTTTTGTTTCTATATATGAAAGATAACATCAGACTTGGGCCTACCCTCTGCTGGCTTTGCTGCTTGTCACAACCCTGCTCGCCCCCGGGAACCCCTTTTCATCTGCGTGATCCCAGCTGCACCCGAGCTCGGCCTACCCGGGCTGAGGCCTTGGGGGAAGGGCAAGTCCCCTGCTAGGGGGCCTCCTTTGTCCCACGGAGCCAAGCCGAGCGGAGCGGGCAACCCTCAGTAGGCCTGCCCTTGGGACCAGGAACCTCACCCAACCAGCTTCCACGGATTCATCTGGACCCTGACCCCGGGAGCCAAGCAGAGCCGAACGGAGCAGAGCGGGCAACTCTCAGAAGAGATGGGCAGGTGCCAATCAAAGAATTCGTCCAACAACCTGAAAAGCAACATGATAACACCAGAATCCAGTGATTATGGAACAGGAAAGCCCGAGCAACCTATCCCAGATGAAGTAGAAGAAATTGACTTTAAACGTAGCTTTATGAAAATTATAGAGTCCTTTAAAGAAGAGGTGAAAAACTCCTTTATCGAAAGGGATGAGAAAACTAACAAAAAGTTAGAAGAAATGAATAAATTCCTCAAAGATACCCTAGAAAA
>PVIU01030860.1:0-15562 GCA_004026605.1 Ondatra zibethicus | reverse complement strand
TCCGTGGGTCAAAGGAGGCCCCCTAGCAGGGGACTCGCCCTTCCCCCAAGGCCTCAGCCCGGGTGGGCCGAGCTCAGGTGCAGCCGGGACAGGGTCCAGATGAATCCGCGGAAGCTGGTTGGGCGAGGATCCCGGTCCCAAAAGCAGGCCTACTGAGGGTTGCCAGCTCCTCTCTGCTCGGCTCCGTGGGACAAAGGAGCGTTTGTTAAGGTTTTGAAAGGAGCTTTAATATTCCACCTGTTGCCTTCTCCTTGTGGTTATTCCATGTTCTTTTATTTCAATCATTTCTCAGATGATGATTTTTAGACCCTCACTGTTGTGGTCTCTCTTCTATACAAATAGTTATTTGTCAGTGTTCTTAAATTATAAAATACATAGGACTGGATATTTTTCCATATATTCTCTTTACAATTCACAATCCATTGCTTAGTAGGAGCTGTGTATGGTAAAATTCTAGAGGATAGAGAAGTAAGTTGGCAGTATTTTCTTCAAGATTTTAAATGATAAGTGCAAAGAATTCAGGTGTGTGTTCTTTGATTCAAAATATGTCTGCTGTTATCGAGGATCTGTTATAAGATTTCTCAAATTGATTATTTACTAATTTGTGTAAAACTACTTGAATTACTGAACCTACAAAAGGATTCATAATTAGTGCTCTACTTACATTATATTTAGTAAAAACCTTTGTTAGTGTTACTTACAACCTCTATATTGGTTATATGAGTCAGTATTTAAATAGATTCAAATTTGAACAGGTAAATACATTGTATGATGGATCTTATTTGTGAATGTTATCACATATTTTCTTGCTTCTCTGAGAATTCAAAGGCCCTTCAGATTCTCCTGTAGCTTTAATCTGTCTTTTCATCTGGAAGCAGTTTACTTTTTGCTTGAATACTGTTAATTTTCTCTTTATGTATCATACCTACTATGGTTTGATATGGTTTATATCCCCCAAGGGTCAATTGTGATGACATATGTGGTCCCTAGGAGGGGTGGTGAAACTTTTGGGTGGTGGGACTTAGTAGAAGATACTCAAGTCACTGGGGATGAGTCATTTCATGTCTTCCCCTTGGAGCTCCTTATTATAAAAGGAGCAAGTGTGTCTTGCCTGTCACCTTTCTTTTCCCTTTTGTTCAAGATGTGACTATGTGCTCCAACATATGTTCTTGTCGTTGCCATCTAATATTTTCTGTGAGATTCTTACCAGAAGTGAGCCACGGCAGATGCCCTACTTTTGAATGTCTTAAGTTATGAGCTATTGGCCACTTTTATTTATAGAGTTCTCTCAGGTATTTGATTGAAACAACACAAAACTGCTAATATAATACCCTAAGTCATATTATGGATAGTTATATATATGTTTAATTTCCTTTAAGAGAATAAAGATTTAAAGATAAAGTAATATATTCATCATTAAATGTTTCAGACAAGTCTAGATCAGTGGTTCTTAACCTTTCTAATGCTGTGATCCTTTAATAGAGTTCCTCATGTTGTGGTGATCCCAAACCATAATATTATTTTTGTTGCTATTTCATAACTGTAATTTTACTACAGTTAAGAATCATAATGTGGGGGCTGGAGAGATGGCTCAGCAGTTAAGAACACTGGCTGCTCTTCCAGAGGACCTGGGTTCAATGCTCAGGACCCACATGGCAGCTCACAACTGTCTGTAACTCCTGCTCCAGGGGATCTGACAGCCTCACACAGACATACATGTGGGCAAAACACCAATATACATAAAATACAAATAAATAAAATGTAGAGCTCAATAAAAATCAATAAAATATGAAAAATACAAATAAATAAATTATTAAGAAACGTATAACAATGTAAATATTTTTGGAGATAGAGGTTTACTAAAGGGGTTGCAACCCATAGATTGAGAGCCAATGATCTAAGCCATTGCTTTTTTTGAATCTAATTTATTCTCAGTGGTCATTGAATTACATGTAAATGACTTTATGGATAGCAGTGCATTTAGTCAGAGGTAAAAAACCCACATCATACAAAGCAAGAAATTATATTGATGATAAAATACAGATCCAATAAGTCAACAAGTTATGATTCTCTTACATGCACTGCTTTCCTTGATATATGTTAATAATAGGAAAGCAGAATTATGCAGAAAGCATATTTCTAGTATCATCTAGCATTCCTTATGCAGGATTCCAACCTTTATATATGCTAAGTCAATTTTGGAGATTTTAAAGAATGGGTTTATAATTAGCTTTTGCAAATCCATTTGTGACTGGAGCATGAAATATCATTCTGGAGGTTCATTTGTGTTTATGGCTTAATAGAACCTGCTCATTTCCAAAAAGCTGCAATAGTTTTTAGGCAGGATGAAGATCCTGCTGGATCTCATTGGTGACAATAAGAATACCATTTTTTTCACTTTACCATGAATTAAATTATCTTCTGTTATCTTGTTTAATCATTTTCATTTATTTTTGTTAAATAAATCTTTATGCATCTTTAAAACAACCCCGTGATTCAAATTCTTAATTATTCTTATTTTGTGATGGAAAAACTCAGATACGTTAACTAAATTTTCTATAACGAGCAATGTGTCTACTACTTGATCCAGAACATGGACTCTTTTTGTCTGTCTGTCTTTTCAAAACTGGGTCTCACTACATAGCTCTGACTGTCCTGTAACTCACTATGTAGACCAGACTGGCCTTGAATTCATTGAAATCTGCCTGCTTCTGCCTCTCAAGCATTGGGATTAAAGCCATGTACTACTATGCTCCCACCAATTTGCATGGTCACTTGATTTTTGGGGTTATTCAGAACCCAAACTGTTAATCAAGATGCTTTCTTTTCTTTTCTTGTTATGAATCAATATATTAATATTTACCAACCTCTTAATATGTGGTAATTTTTTAGATATTATTATCAAGGTAAAGGCACATGAAACAAGAGGTGCTGGAGAAGCATATGGTTTTACTGTTTTTATAAAACTTTCTGGAAAGACCTCACTTCTACTTAATGGGATGCTAGTGTTATCTCTACCAGGTGTTAACTGAGTTACAATAGCATAGTTTTTTTTTAAAAAAATAGAAATTTATTAAAAGATTTTAGGTCATTTTAGGAAGACTAGAATCTAGCTAATTCTTAAGTGAAAATAGAATTCACATCAGCAGAGAGATGGAGGAGGACATATCAGGTCAGAGCAGAAGGTAGAAGAACCAAAACATGAACCAAACATAGACTTAGAGATGATCGAAACATGGCTATGTTGTGCAATTCTAAATGTTGGGTTTGAGTTACTGTAAATTCCAAGGAATCATACCATTTTATATTTACTTAATATATATATTTAACACACACATATATGTTAAGATACTTGGGCTGACAATGTTTTACTATATTAATAAATATATATTTATTGATTCATTATCTTCAAGGGACAATATTTATAGTATTTGAAGAAGACAACTGTTATGTTTTGGTATTTATTTTCTTCCCAGATAAACTTCAGAGTTTTGGGCTTCTAACTACTCAGGATACTTTCTAGCAGACAAATAGCCAGCATAACCTGACTGTAATGCTCCACTTATTGTCTGCCCTTATATGGAAACACTGTGGTTATTCCCTATTGTCTGACCTTATGTGGAAACACTGTGGTTATTCCCTTTCTTGACAGTGTATTCTATTTTACGTGCAGTCGCACCACCCAAACCAGTGTTTGTGAGTCATCCACTTACTGCCTTCATTCTAGATCTAGCTTTATTTTGCCTACTCTGTAAGAAGATGAGTTGACTTTGTTTTATAGAGCTCTTATGTTTACAGGAAAGTTGAGGAGAAAGTACCGAGAATCCCTATTTACTCTTTTTCTCCCCTCAAGTTTCCTGTGACTATCTTCTATTAGTGGGGAAATTTTGTTAATATCAGTACAAGATTATTGATATACCATTAGTTTAAGTTTGTAGTTTACACGTAAATTTAATGCTTGGTTTTGTATATTCCTTGTTTTTGACAGAATCTTGGTATCTAGCCTTACCTCCAATTGATGGCAATCTTTCTGTTTCAGCCTCCCAAGTGCTAGGATTACATATCTGTACCATTATACATGGCTTAATTCAATGGATTTTGATGAATACATACTGTATATGCCTCATAATATAGACTCATATAAGTTCACTTCTCTGAAAGTGTCCTGCATTCCAACTATTTATCTAGTCTCCTTTCTCTCTTTTGCTTAGATCCTGGATAACCACCAGCCTTTTTCCATAGGTTGCCTTTTCCACACAGTGCTTTTTTTACACCAGACATGGACATTCTTCCATGCTTTTTCATGGCCTAATAAGTTATTTCTTTTGATTGTGCAGCTAGCTGCACTATAGTTTGTCTATTCACCTACCAGAAGATAGCTTGGTTGTGTCCAAGTTTAAACAATCATTGAGAAAGCGATTGCAAACATGTGTGAGTTTTTCATAGACATGTTTCGAACAATTAATTTAACTGTTGGATCGTGTGGTGAGAGTGTTTAGCTTTGTGAGTGATGTCAAACTGTCTTTCAAAGTGACTGGTTTTTTTTTCTCTTAACTCCCACCAGCAAGAATGTGAGCTGTTTGCTTCTTATCCTTACCAGAATTTGGTGGTGTCAGTTTTCTGCTCTTTAGCCATCCTAGTAGATTCTCAGTGGGATCCCATTGTTGACAATTTACAACTCTCTTATAGATGGTACTCAACACCCAGTAATATGCTATATACTCCTTGTATATATTCATGAAGTTTCCAAAATCTGGCTCACTTTTAAAATGAATGATTTTCTTGCTGTTCGGTTTTGAGAAATATTTGCATATTTTGGATATATGTCTGTATCTGGCTATATTTATATGCATACAAGTATAAACACATTGTCTTTGGTGCTTTTCTCATCGCTGTAATGAAATACCTAATGAAAGTAACTTAAGAAAGAAGTTTCTAGTTAGAAGACATCATCCATCCTGGCTGGGTGGGCACGGCTGCAGGAGCACTAGGCAGCTAGTCACATTGTATGTGTAGTCAGAGGCGCAGAGAGGGAGGGAGGGAGGGAGGGAGGGAGGGAGGGAGGGAGAGAGAGAGAGAGAGAGAGAGAGAGAGAGAGAGAGAGAGAGAAATATTAAGTTTGCTTTCTCCTTTTTCTGCAGTCCAATGCCCTTGTCTGCGGAATGGTGTTGCCCTCATCTAAAGTCTATCTTTTCACCTCAATTAATGAAATAAAATTAATTAATTAAATCTCATAGGCATACCCAGAGGTTTGTATCCTAGGTGATCCTATAATTGTGTCAGCTTGACAATCAGTATCATACTTAACACACACCCAAATACATCTTTGTCAGTAGATTTTGCAACGTTTCCCTCTTAGTCTGTGGTGTATCTATTCATTCAGTCTTTGGTAGGGGCTTTTAATTTTAATAAAGTTCAACTTACTAATATGTTCCTTTATGTATTGCACTTTCAATATTGGTTTTAAAAACTTTTGCCACACCTCAAACCTGGGTTTTCTATTATATTTTCTTCTAGAAGTTAGTATTGCATTTTATGTTTAAGGCTACAGTCCATTTGAGGTGTAAGTTTTGTAAAATATGTAAATTCAGAGAATAAATTAATTTTATTGCATGGCAAAGTCTTGGACTAGAATGATTACCCTTTCATAACTGTTTTTTCCTTTTAAGAGTTAAGTATGTGAATGTATTTCTGGGCTGGCTACTTAGATCCATTGATCTCTTTGTCTATTTTATTTTAACGGCATCACCTGGTCACTATAGTACCCTAGTATGGTCGGGTCAGTTCTTAACTGTTAATTTTTCTTCCATATTGCATGTTAAATCTTTTGTTGTCCACATAAAAATTTTAATGTTTCTTACCATATACAAAGTCACTTGGGGTTTTGATTCACTTTGGGTTGAATATATAAATCAAACTGGGCAGAGCCTACACTTGTATTATACTGAGCTTTTCTATCCATGAACATGGACTATTTTTAAAAATCTAGGTTACTTTGGCTTTTGAAAACAGTGTTTTATAGTTTTACTTATAAAAATCATATATATATATGATTTAGGTGTGTATATATATATACATTTAAATTTGTGCCTAAGTATTTCATTTTTCTGTGCTAATGTGAATAATATTGTATTTTGAGTTTCAAATTCCAGTTGTTCATTGAAATGTATAGAAAACCTGTTGTTCTTTTATATATGAAACTGATATTTTGTGCTTTTATCTAGTTTTTCATTAGCTCTAAAAGGTTTTTTTTATTTGTGTATTTGTTATTTTGTGATTCTTCCATGCAGACAATTATACCCTAAAGGAATCAAGGCAGTTTTCATTTTTGCCTCAATAGACATTCATTTAATTTATTGTCTAGGGTGTCTAGCATGATGCTGAATAGGAATGGGAGAATGTATGCTTTGCTTATAATCTGCGAACTGGATCTTGTTTCATTTGCCAGCAGGCACAGGATAAACCTTGTCAGTAGAGGGCACTGTAGGTATACTGCAAGGCGTCCCAGTGGCAAGGAATTGCTTCTGTTGGGGTGCTTTGCTCTCAATATGTTGTTGCCAGTAGTGTATGGGAGACTAAGTGGTATTCACCAAGCAGGAGGTTTCTGTAGCACTCTGAGGGGAAGATTCTGCTTCACTATCCTCAAACAGCTCTGCCTGTGGCACCTCGGTGATCTTGATATCTACCAGTCAGCTGCCATCACACTTCTGAAATGGGAACAAACTCATTCCTTCCAGGCCCAGAGGGAAAGCCTATTCATCTTTCCCATTCTGGTACTCCTAAGTACCAAACTTAGACTTTAGACGTTAACCTCTTTTACTAGTTATCAGTTCTTTTTTTAAATTGATTTTTATTGAGCTCTACATTTTTCTCTGCTCCCCTCCCTGTCTCTCCCCTCCCCTTCAACCAGTTGTCAGTTCTTGTATTGTATTTTTCCTATTCGAAATTACTGGTTTGGTTTCTTAAATGACACTGCTTCTTTTGAATTCCAGGCCAACTTAAACTCTCAAGTAGATTTCTTTTGTCTCTAATCTTAACTGCAGTGGGTGCATTTGAGTGGAGGAGGAAGACACACAGCAAAGGGAGGTCTAACCACGATAGCAGAAATGATGGTTTTTGTTTCTGTGAGGAGCTCAGGTATGTTAATGTGTGGGGCGAGAGTGAGGAGTGGGTAAGACTACCAGCCAGCGACTGGGCACTGGTACCCTTCAAAACCCTTCTGTTATGACTCCTTTTAGAGATGTGGCAGGGACAGGAGATTTGTCATGCTGGAACAGAAGTAAGCAAGGGGGTTGGGCCTTTTTGCGTACTGTCTCAAAGAAAATGGAACAGAATACTGAGTCCATGTGGGTTTGGCATCCCTGGTTAAATCTTGAGAACTGGTCCAGGAATCTGTGCTAGTCCATCTGATCTTACCTTAAAGCCACTGGTGGCTTTGTTGATAGCCAGGAAAAAAAAGAAACTCCACAGCCTTGAAAGTTTGGATCCTTCTGTTGAGCTGACAAGTTACAGATATTTATACAATGCAGTGTAAGCATTATAACTAAATACAAGGTGCTAGGGAATGGTTCATCTAAACTGTACACATTGGTTGTTACTAGAAACCATTTGCATCAGGAATTTGTTTTCCTTGACGCGTACACTCTCTTGTCCCTGGGGATATGGATGAGCAAAGTGTTATGTTGCACTGCCTCGCCCCTGCTGGCAGTGGCACAGGTGCAGAACTACGGGCATGATGAATCAAACGCCAATTGCATCACTGCCGCCTGTGCTTAGCTCCAATTGCCGTCAGTGAAGGAAATAGAATTCATTAGTTTTCTTTCAGGGTACATGCAAATACATGAATTTCAAAGAATGTATAATGGCAACAAGAAGAAATGGGCAAGCCCAGCCTTTTCCTTTCCCCGAGAATCACCAGCAACAGAGGAACTGATGAGCATTTGGAAGCACTCCGTCTGTAGATAATCTAGAAGACAGTATCACCGTGGCAGGATGCTCTGTTGATAACTGATGGCAATTTTTTATTCTTTCTCCAGGCTATAGAGAAAATCATATTGATTTGTTAGAAGAATCAAAAAAGTTATAAATGCTCACAGGAAAGATTACTGAATACTCAATAACCATTTTAAAGAAGTTAGACAAAAATATAATGTGTGAAAATCATTTTCCTGAAATATGTGAGGAGTTATCTATTTTGATGAGTTCAGAGTCTCTGTTGGTGCCTACTTTCCTTTTGGCATTTGCTGTGCTAATGCCATTTGACAACCCTGGGGTTTGAAGGGAAGGCAGAAATACTACATTTGTAGAGGAAACCAGGCCTGAAACCCTCCATTCCTCCCAGGGTTCTTGAGGTAGATAAAGGCTTGGAGAAAGCTTGCACCAGGATGTGGTTCTGTATTTGCCACACTAGACTGATGTCAAAGAGCTCCCCCAGAATTCTGTGATGGGACGTAAGAATATGTTTGTAATAAGCTCCCAATGTTATAAATTTAATTCCAGCACTTTAAAAACACTTTGCATATTTGTATATTGAAAGGGGAAATTAATTTTTACCAAGTAGATTTCTTGCTTATCCATGTCTCAGTTCTCAGCATTTCGGGGAAACATTTTTAAAATGTCTGCATTGAACCAAATTAACTGAAAGGCAAACATTTGGATTTTTCTTTACAGCTATGCTGCTTGGCTTGGTAGATTGCATTGAAATGTATTCACATTAAATTTAATCCTCACTCTCCTTAGTGAACCATACCTCTTTCTTACCCCTTTAAAGTGTAGCACTTATTCTTTTTTCTTATTGCAAAAATAATTCACACCCAATGCCAAAAGTCTGCAAGACAAAACAAGACAAAAAAAGAAAAAGCATACAGAGATAACCTCACTATATTTTCTAAAGAACCAATGCTATGTGATTCTCAAGGCTTTTAATTGCAATATATCATGAGTGTTTAATGAGAAAAAGTAATTGTACATTTATAAAGGGGGCAGACTGAGAAGCCATCAACAATGACACCAGGACCTATGTGTTCTGCATGTATTATCTTTTTGGGAACCTAGTCTATTTGGATACACACCTTCCTAGGCCGGGGTGGAGTAGGGAGGGCCTTGGACTTCCCACAGGGCAGGGCACCATGCCATCTTTTAAGGAAGCAGGGGGAGGGAGAAAGGGTGGGGGGGAGCGGGAGGGGACTGGGAGAAGGGGAGGAAATGTAAATTTTTTTGAATGAAAAAAAATAAAAGAATATGAAAAAAAGAGTAACCTATAGGAACTAGAAATTTTCTTTTGCTCTTTTTCCATGTTTTAAGGAACACTGATACTTCAAACTGCCTAAAGAATTCTGAACCTATATTTCTAATACATAAATTCTGCCTTCTAAGGTTGCCGTGGATTAGATATATGATTATTTTTAGATACATGATTCTTTAAAGATTTTTGTAATATTAGTCACTTCTTTCATTTTAATCTCTATCATTCTTTCATTCATTATATTGTTGTTGAGCATTTATTATGTAAATGAAAAATATAATGAGCTCATCAAAATTCCTGCCTACAATGAGCTTATTTATTGGAATAGTGTAAAGAAATGAGCAATTTAACAAATTGACAAGACTATTTTAGATTCATTGGGTTGGGTAGAAAAGAAAATTTACTCTGAGGAAATGACATCAGAGTTGATAATTAAAAGACTAAAACAAAAGGGGTCCCAGCGTTAGGAATGTGAAAGGAAAAGGAAAGGACCTGTTTTTTTTTTTTTTTCAATTTCAACAACAGAATATGGTACTAAATATCTTTGACTTTTTCTTTTATTGATTCTTATCACATAAAATAATAAATGTTATTGTGACATTTTCACACATGTATAATAGTACGTTTTTGTTCACATTCACCCCCATTACCACACTCTGTCCATCTTTCATTTTCCCTTTATCCTCCAAATAATCCCTAGTCTGCTTATATCACATACACAGACAGACAGACACACACACATCCTAGATTCTGAATTTAAGAAACAAACATGCAATATAGTTTTGAATAGCAAGTATCCTAGTAAGTTGATGTTTACCTAGAGTAAACATCTTTTATCTTCAGCAAATATTTTTTTTTTTTTGAAACAGAGTCTTGGGAAGTCATGTAGCAGGAAGGTGAAGTAGCTGTGCAGCATTCACACCCAGGAAGCAAGCAGAAACAAATGCTGGGACTCTGCTTGCTTTCTTTTTTTCCAGCCTTGGGGCCCATCCCAAGGAATGGCAGTGCCCACATTTAGAGCAAGTACTGTGTTTAACTAAGTCTCTGTCACTCTATTTTATCAATAATGACTTGGGAGCTAGATGCCAGGGTGAAAACCTGCTAGCTGAGAGAGGCAGAGAAAGCACCCAGCTGCTTCCTCCTCCAGTGTAGTCCCAGAAAGAGGGTTTCCTCATATGTTGCCATCTCAAAACAAACTCCTCCAACTGGATGTCCTTCCCTTCTACTTCCTCTCCCCCCGTCCTCCTGACTTCCTCCCACTCACTCTCTATGGCTTTTTTCCTGTTAATTGGTTCCTTACTCCACCTCTTGGCCCAAAGTTGGTTTCATTTATTACTGTTTACAATATTCAAGCAGAAAGCTCTTGGATTAAAGAGCTGGGGCAGGCAGGACCCAACCAGGAGCCTGCCTGGTAACTCTGGCATTGGGTGGTTAGTCACCATTATGGTGAGCAAGAACAGGGTGGGGAGGTAGAAAAAAGAGAGAGCAATTCATGGGCTGCAGAGAGAGGCCGATCTGAAGAGGTGAGGGTGGTGAGGAATAGGCTGATGTGAATGGCCTGCTTGCCAACAGAATCCAAGGTGATGTCTAGGCCTGTGCTATTGCCTAGGACCAAGTCTTGGTCTGAGGTCCTAAAGCAACAAAGTGGGCCTGAGTGTGTTTGTGGCTCCTGTCACCACTGAGGCCCATGTAGAGGTCACATAGTTTGGGCCACCACCTGGGGCAATGTTGGTGTCCAAGGGCAATACTGCCATGGGGGCCATGCTGATCTGAGTAGCCTGTGTTGCTGCCATCTGGAGCCATGGTGACATCCAGCCCTGGCTGACACTGAAGAGCATGTCTGTGTTCCTACCACAACAGACGTCTTTGTTGATATCCAGTGGCCCATGGTGCCAGAAAAGGCCACATTGATGCCCAGGTCTAGGCTACAACCTGTGGCCACATTAGTGTCCAAGGGCTGTGCCACTGCCAGGAACCATACAGATTTGAGTGATCAGCATTGTCACCTGAGGTCATGGTGTCATATGGGCCAGGGCTGCTGTGCAAGGCCATGTCTGGGTCCATGCCCTATTGCAGGCAGGATCTGTGTTGACGTCTGTAACTCCTGATACCATCGAAGGCCATTCTCATGCCAGGGGTCTGGTCATCACCAGGGGTCATGTTGGTGTCCAAGGATCATGTTGCCATGGAGACCATGTCAATCTGAGTAGCCTGCACTACTAATTGGGGCTATGGTGACATCTAAGCCCAGGATGATGCTAAGTTCAGAAGCAAAATCAATTCCATTTCCCCTTCTCAGGGAGATCCGTGTGTGTGTGTGTGTGTGTGTGTGTGTGTGTGTGTGTATGTGTGTGTGTGTGTGTGTCCCCATCCCCAACTTGAGCCCTCCTTGTTACTTAGCTTTTCTGGGTCTGTTGATTATAGCATGATTATCATTTACTTTACAGCTGTTATCCACCAATAAGTGAGCACATACTATGTTTGTCTTTCTGGGTCTGGGTTACCTGACTCAGGATGATTTTTTTCCAGTTCTATCCATTTGCTTGCAGATTTCATGATGTTATTTGTTTTTAACAATTAAGTAATACTCCATTGTGTACATGTACCACATTTTCTTTATCCATTTTTCCTTTGAGAGACATCTTAGGTTGTTTCCAGTTTCTGGCTATTATGAATAAACCACAATGAATATAATTGAACAAGTGTTCTTGTGGTAGGATGGAATGTCCTTTGGGTATATGACCAGGAGTGGTATAGGCAGGTCTTGAGATAGATCAATTCCCAGTTTTCTGAGGGACCACCATATTGATTTCCATGGCTGTACCAGTTTTCACTCCCACCAGCAATGGAGGTGTGTTTCCCTTGTTCCACATCCTTTCCAGCATGAACTGTCTCTTGGGTTTTTGATCTTTGTCATTCTGACAGGTGTAAAATGGAATCTTGAGTCATTTTGATTTACATTTCACTGATGGCTAAGGATGATAATCTTTTCTTTACGTGTTTCTCAGACATTTGAGATTCCTCTGTTGAGAATTATCTCTTTAGATCTGTACCTCAGTTTTTAACTGAATTATTCAGATTGTTGATGTCTAGTTTCTTGAGTTCTTTTCATGTTTTATAGATTAACGCTTTGTCAGATAGGGACTTGGTGAAAATATCTTCCCATTTGTAGGCTGCTATTTTGTTCTATTGATGGTGTCCTTGACCTTACAGAAGCTTTCCAGTTTCTCAAGGTCCCATTTATTAATTGTTGACATTAGTGCCTGTGCTATCAACATTATGTTCAGGAAGTTGTCTCCTATGCCAATGCACTCAAGGCTATTCCCCACTTTCTCTTCTATCAGGTTCAGTGTATCTGTTTTATGCTGAGGTCTTTGATCCACTTGCACTTGAGTTTTGTGCAGGGTGATAAATGTGGGTTTATTTGTGTTCTACATGCAGACATCCATAGACTAGTACCATTTGTTGAAGATGATTCCTTTTTTCCCACTGTGTATTTCTGGTTTCTTCATTTAAAAAAAAAACATATGTCCATAGGCATCTGGATTTATATCTGGGTCTTCAGTTTGATTCCATTGATCAACATGTATGTTTTTATGCCAATACCATGTAGTTTTTTTTATTACTATAGCCTTATAGTTCAAATTGAAGTCATGGGTGGTGATACCACCAGAAGTTGTTTTATTGTACAGGATTGTTTTTGCTATTCTGATTTTTTGTTTACCATATGAAGTTCAGAATTGTACTTCCAAGGTCTGTAAAAATTGTGCTGGAATTTTCATGGGAATTGCATTGAATTTGTAGATTGATTTGGTAAGATAATCATTTTTACTATGTTAATCTATAGATCTCTGAGCATGAAGATCTTTCTGTCTTCTGATAGTTTTTTTCAATTTCTTTCTGCAAAGACTCGAAGTTCTTATAAGTCTTTCACTTGCTTGTTTGGAATTACTCCAAGATATTTCATATTATTTGTGGCTATTGTGAAGGGTGCTGTTTCCCTGATTTCTTTCTCTGCCAATTTATCATTTGTATGTAGGAAGGATACTATCTTTTTTAGTTAATCTTTTATTCAGCCTCTTCACTGAATATGTTTATCAACTGTAGGAGTTCCCTGGTAGAATATTTTGAACTCAAACATTTTAGACAGCAGGTCTTTGTAAACTGATTTTTCTCTCTCTCCCACCAGTTCCTGAGGATTAATGTTATTATAAATGTTTGGCTGATGGCTCAGGCTTATTACTAGCTCGCTCTTACATCTTAAATTAGCCCATTTTTATTAATCTATGTATTGTCATGTGGCCATGGCATTTTCTACATGTCTTGCTTCCTCCGTGGCTAGTTGGCATCTCCCAGACTCTGCCCTTCTTCTGTGTCTCTGCTTGGATTTCCTGCATGGCTCTATCCTGCCTTGCCATAGACAAGCTTTATTTATCAACAAATGAGAGCAACACATATTCACAGTGTACAGAAAGCCTGGGGTGGCCTGCCCTGGGCAGTGAGGAGAAAACACGGGCCCACCCAGCCTTGTGGCACCGCGCAGTCAGTCACTATTATGGTGAGCAAATGTATGGTGGGGTATGGGAAAGAGACACACAGAATGGTTCCTGTCCTGTAGAGAGAGGTAGATCTGAAAAGGTGAATGTGGCGGGGAGTGAGCTGAGATGGGTGACTTGCTTGCTACTCAGGAGCATGGTGATGCCTGTGCCTGGGCTACTGCCAACGCCCATATCTGGGTCCATGGCCCTGCCGTAGCTGTGGTCTGTGTTGATGTCCAGGGCTCCCGTTACCACCAAAGTTCGATAGCACAGGGCTCCACAGAGTTGGCTCTGACCCTCACTGACTCCAGCACTCAGAAGAGCAGGTCCTACACCTTGCCTCAGGACAGACCTTGTTTGCAGTGGTGCAGGTGAGCTGGCCTTGAGGACATGAGAGTGGGAGATTTAGTCCCCCCCACAGTTTGCCTTGTGCTGGTGTGGGTAAGAGAAAGATGCTCTCCCTCTCTCACCCCTAATCATTTGCAGCAACCAGAAGAGCTGTCTCAACCCCTCACCAGCTGCAGCACTCAGGAGAGTGGGTCTTGCAGTTTTTTCTTTTTCTTTTCTTTCTTTTTTTTTTTTTATTGGCCGGGGAGACATTTGTCACATAAGTCTTCAGTGTCTCTCATTTCTCAGTTATGAATCTGCAGTCTTCAATATCATTGCAAAAGAAGCTTCCTTGTCCATAGCAGCCAGCAGCTGCAGGGAACATGGGCTTCCACATGGTTACCAGTGGTAGCATGGACCATGGACTTCAATGTGGCTTCTGGCAGCAGCAGGGATCGAGTATATCAACATATGTCCATGGTCCATGCTGCCGCTGTGGACCATGCTGATATCCATGATCCATGCTGCTGCTGGAAACAATGTTGATATCCATGATCAGTGCTGCCACTGTTTTCTTCTATCTCATCTTCAATGCCTGAGATTATCTCTGCCACCTCTTGTATTCTAAGGCTACCATTCGAATTCCTAAATATTTCATATCCATGTTTCTCTCTGGGTTTTCTCTCTTGAATCTATTTCCACTCTCATGTCTTGAACTGTTTTATTCATTTCTTTTCACTTTCTTTGTGTCTTCATAGATATCTTTAAGGGACTTACTCATTTCCTCTTTAATGATCTCTATTATATTAAAAATGCTATTTTAAGGTCATTTTCTTGTGCTTAAGCTATGCTACAATTCTCATGGCCCTACTGTAAAATGCTTGCTGGGCTGTAGTGAAAACATATTTTCATGGCTGATATTGATTGTGTTTTTATAGTGGCATGTAGGAATATTGGTTTGGGAAGACTATAATTTGAGAAGCTGATATCTGGTCTTTTCTTTGTTGGGTGACTATTTTGTTCCTTTGTTTCTGTTGACCTCTCTGGTTCTTAGGTGAGTATGGTAGTTATGTGCTGTCTGGTAAGAAATTATTTTGGATCCTGATAGGTGTGGCCACTGTTGGTACCAGATAAAATGTGTTTCCAGGGAATGCTTCCTGGCGTTGAGGGCTGGGATTATGGGATGAGTAGGAAGAAGGAAGTTTGGAGGAGAAGGTCTTTTTTTTCCCCCACATTTAATTTTTTATTATTGCATTGTAAATAGTACCATTCAAAATTTCCACCTCCTCCGCTCCTCCCATTTCCCTCCCGCTTCCCCACTCCCCCTCCCCTTTTCCCCTCCAGTCCTAAGAGAGGGCAGGTTACCCTGCCCTGTGGGAAGCCCAAGGCCCTCTCGCCTCCATCCAGGCCTAGGAAGGTGTGAATCCAAACTGACTAGGATCCCAAAAAGCCA
>PVIU01030859.1:0-15563 GCA_004026605.1 Ondatra zibethicus | reverse complement strand
CCTAGTCCAGCAGGTGACACAGTTACTATCCTAGTCCAGCAGGTGACACAGTTACTATCCTAGTCCAGCAGGTAACACAGTTACTATCCTAGTCCAGCAGGTGACACAGTTACTATCCTAGTCCAGTAGGTGACACAGCTACTATCCTAGTCCAGTAGGTGACACAGCTACTATGCTAGCACTGGAAGCTAACTCAGGTCTGCCAGGATTACATGGTAGGACTATTCTCCAAACAAAAATAAAAACTTATTTCTTAAACAAACCAGTCAATTAGGACGGGGAGTTGGCTCAGCAGTTAAAAACATTGTTGTTCTTGCATACAACTGGGGTCCAATGCCCAGCACTATGTGGGCAGCTCGTAACCATCTGTCAGTCCAGCCCCAGGGTACCTGACACGCTCTCCTGAGCGCAGCAGACAGCAGGCATGCTTTGTGGTCTATGTCAGTGTGCGCAGGAGAGACATTCATACATTTAAACAAGCTGCCGGGAGCTAAGTAGCTTCCTTTCTTACGGCTCCACAGCTAGATGTGCTCATAGGTGTTTGCTTTGTTTTTTGTTTCCAGACAGGGTTTCTCTGGAGCTCTGGAGCCTGTCCTGGAACTCACTCTTGTAGACCAGGCTGGCCTCAAACTCACAGAGATCCTCCTGCCTCTGCCTTTCAAGTGCTGGGATTAAAGGCGTGCACCACCACTGCCTGTTTTTTTTTTTCACTTTTTTTATGGAATGCTAAGGGATATATGGTTTTTTCATTATTCCCTGCCACCTTCAGAAATAGTTTACCAATGTGAATCTTTAATTATGTATCTAGGAAAGGCCACTGACAAAAAAATTAAAATTAACGTCAGCCAAAAGAGGGCTTTTATTTCACCAATAGGCCCAAATTTGAATATGTGCTTATTCCAAATAGAAAGGGTCATTCTTGAAAACAAAATTATTCCCTATAATCTGAGAGTACCAACAGTACCTGCAACAGTACCTACTCTGGCAGCTCAGATTCTAAAGGAAAATATTAACAAGTTTTATATCCATGCCACTAACACAACTGAACATGACCGGGAGTGGGAGCGGCTCCTCAGCTGCTCCAGTACGATATGGACAAAGGAGTCTTGAAGTAGCAAACAGCAAAGTTCTGACGATCTAGAGCGTCAGTCAAGGTGGTTTCCAGTAGGTTAGGTCTGAGAAAGAAGCTTATCACGCTACGCTACACAAGAACAACAGAGTCACAGTTTAAGATATTTTAGAGGGAAAAAATGAAAACAAACAAACAAACCAGAAGAATGGCTGAGGAGCTGCTGCACCAGCTGTGGGGTTTTAAAGGTCCACTCAGGAGAGTGAATGTGGCCCTCAAGTTTCTGAAGAATCCTCACATCTCCAGCAGTCAGTCCTAATAAAGCAAGATTAACATTCTCCAACTACAGCTTTGACCAGCAAACTCTCTTAAAAAAAAAAAAAACAGACACCCCAGCGGAGAGACCTGGCCTCCTGCAGTCTTATCCCACATCCTAACCTGCTCCAGGTTCCCTTTGCTGAACATAAACCAGACTACCACAGCAACAAGCTCTGGGCTTCCCCCGCTCTGAACTCAGCACGAGAACACGTCCACCCCATCTGGTCTCTCTATTGGCTGAAATCTCACCATTCCCTCAACAGATACTCAAGCCAAAACCCTAAGGGCCAGGCACTAGTTCGTCGTTAAATCTCCACACCACTTAGTAACATATACTTTACTAAATCTTTCATTAAAATTTGGATACATACTCTAAATATTTGGGAGTTCCTGGAAATAAAAACAGTATTTCCTACAATTATGTATTCCCAACAGCACCTGCAAAACTGCTGCATTCCACATGGCGGAATGGACGCTGAGATCAACTCCATCTGCAAAGCTAAACTTTAAGGAGACAGGAGCTGCTCCCCCATCAAGCACTTCACTGAATGCACAGATTTAGACTGACAAGCAAATGTAATTCATCTAACCATATCTAATTATCAATTCTAAATATCAGCCTGGAAGTTCCTATTTTCAAAAAAAAAATCCTCAGTATGTCACAATAATCTATAAGAGTTCTTCTTTCTCTAAAAGCCCAGCTGTTCTGTCAGCACAAAATGATGCTACAAGCATATCTGTGCCATCAACAACACTGAGCTGAAAGTGCCCGAGAGCAGCACAGAGCTGGCGGCTTAGAAAGTACCGGGCAAGCTCACCAACATTTTCTTTAGCATCATTCAAAATACTTATTTGCTTGCTTTTTATTTATATTTGGTACTAAAAAAGAATAAGACACAGGAATGAAGGATTTTAATATAAAGCACAATTGGTTAAGTACTATAATAAAATCAGCAAAGCAGGAAGTGAGGGGGATGACTATATGGCATACATAATTTACCATTCTAACATCTGAAAGAGTAAGTAAAATTTCAAAAGGAAATACATACAAACACAAAGAAAATGAAAACAAAACCCACTAAGCAAACGCACAAACCCTGATGTGTGGTTCTTTTGCTAAGCTAATGCACACAGCTGCAGCAGAGGATCCAGGGAGTCATTAGTTAGAGGAAAGAGAAAAGGACAAGATACTGACCACACTCTTGTTCCTGAGACTTCCTGCTTCAACTTTTAGAAGAACTAGTCTGATTTGATCTAGGATTTCCTAAAACAACTAGGCAAACAGTAAAAGCCACTGCTTTAGGAGGAAGAGGACCTAAGAGCTGGTTGTGGACTCACACCTGCAGCCAAGCGTTTAGAAGGCCAAAGCAGGAGACAGCTCTAAACCCAGGTCCGTCTGGGCTGCATGAGGTTGGGGTCTAAGCCAGAGTGACTGGCTGGAGAAGGGGATGAGGGTACTGTGACTGAGTGGATGTAAAGTTGAAACTGCCCTCCAGGCTGGAGATGTAGCTCAGCAGCAGTGCCCATTCAGAACACTTGAGCATGGGGCAAGGATGGACGGAAGGTACAAAAAATGATCGCTACAATTTGAAGTAATGTGAACGCAAATAAAATCACTGATAATGGCAATGGATCCCAAGGAGTAAAACAGTCATTAGCCATTTGGCACCGTACAAAACTCTCATAAACAAAACACTCAAAACTAAAAATCCTTGTGTAAAAAAAAATTTATAAAAGCAAGTATATATAATTCAGGTATGTTTCTATAGGAAAGAGAATGATGGCGGTAATCAACACACACTTTTGATCCCAGCACTCAGGAGGCAGATACGGGTGGATATCTATCTGAGTTTAAGGCCAGCCTAGTCTACAAAGTGACTACCAGGCCAGACAGGGCTACACAGATCCTGTCTCAAAAACAAACAACACCCCCTCACCCGACACACACACACACACACACACCAGGGTAAGAAAGGGGTCTGGTATCCCTGCAATGTACTAGAAACCAGGAAATAAATAAAATCTGTGCACTTAAAGTCTAAACAGCAGAGAAGCAAAGAGAACCAGCTAATTACCCAGAGAACACACAAGGCAGTCTTAGGGCTAAGAGTTGAGCTGTGGCAATTCTGACCACGTGGACATCTAGGCCCAAATCCTGAAACAAAAGAAGTAGGTTCTCCTCTGAGAGAAGCCCAGGTACAGTTCCCCTCATGGTGAGCAGTCCTTGGATCCAATCAGAGAGCTGCTGGTTCCCATCAAGATATTCATGCCAGTCCTGCACCCTTAGGGCTCTTTGCCCTGCCAGTTGCTGTGGTTTATGGCATCACAGCTGGGCAGGACTGCTCCTTACTTCCCTCCCTTGGAAGCTTGCATGGCGCCTTCTGGTCCTAAGCTGGTCCTCAGGGAGAAGGCCTTCAGGTCAGATCCAGCTCAGGTCCCTCTGAGTCCTGTGTCAAAGTGCATGATGTTTTCAGCAATGGGGATTTACCTCCCACCTCAGGGAGGCAACCAAGGGCAATAGTAATTAATAGCCTGTAGCATTTTGGGAGTCTTCCAACACCCTAGCTTCGGAACATGGCTTCTCAAGCCTGGTGTTGGGAATTTTGTTACTGGCACTTTACTAAACCAGCTTAATTTCTAGCTACATTCTAAATATTTATTCCTATATGTGTAGTTCTCACCCCTCATTAAAGAAACTTCTCTTTGCAACAGACTGAGATCTTTACCAAAAACAAAAACAAAAAAAAACCCAAACAAACAACAGAACCAATCTAAGCGCAGGGAGTGCACAGTCCCAACAGATCCAGTTCCTGCATCTAAGACTCAGGAAAAGGGCAGAAAGATTTTAAGAGCCAGAGAAACAGGAAGTTTGCTGTGAAATTCTGTCTTCTAGAAATGTCAAAGAAGATAGACCCATAAAGTCTTCTTATCAACATGGCTGCCTGCACAAGACCTGAGCAACAGTGACACCAATGGATGTGCTAACATGGGAGCGGGAGCTCTTGGGGTTCAACGCTAGACCACGAACCGTGGCAACCGGGACTGCTGAGAATTGGAAGAATGGCTTCCCCAGCAAAGAGCCTCCTAATCAGTTATCCAATACCAAGTGATCAACCCTGAGAGCATATGTGTGTGTGTGTTTTATAATGATATATACATATATATAAAACAAAGAAAAAGAGGCCACAAATCTGAGAACAAGGGTGGTGTGAAGGAGGAAAGGGAAGGGAGGAAATGATGTAACTATAATTTCAAATTTAAAATCATTCTTTTAAAAAAGAAGGTTAAACTGTTTGGAAGAGTAGATGATGGCATGTATGTCTACCCTAGGAAAGCAAGTAGGAAGTACATCTGTGTGTGTGTGCTCACATCTGGTCACATGAGTGCCAGGCACACAAGTGCAGATCAGAAGACAATTTGCAAAAAGGGTTTCTTTCCTTCCACCATATGGTCTCCGGACTGAGCACAGACCATCGGGCCTGACAGTAATAGCACTCACCTGCTCCACCATCTTGCTGGAGCAAGAGTGTTACCTCTGGTAAAGTAAATAGGTGACCAATTGCAAAAGAAAGTATCAGACTAAAGCTGGGTGTGGCGGCACATGCCTATAATCCCCTCATTTGGGGAGGTGGAGGGAGGAGGATCAACAGTTCAAGGTTATCCTCAGCTACTTAGTGGGAGGCCTGCTGCTGGGCTCTGTGAAACCTGCTCTTGCAGAGGTCCCAAGTTCAGTCACCTATAACTCCAGCTCCAGGGAGCTAACCCCTCTTCTGCCTCCATAGGCACCGCTCTCATGTGCACACACCTGCACACAGATAAGCACAAGTACACCTGATTAAAAATAAAGTTAAAAAAAAAGCAGACAAAACCAGATAATATAAGATTGGAGAATTTAGACTTGAATATACAGGCAATGGGGACCAAAGTTTTTTTTTTTTAATAGGAAAATATTAATATACAGAGACAGCACACAGGATGAAGTGAAGAGAATATGAAGACACAAGACTGTAAGCAAGAAAGCAGAAGAGTATAACAGCAAAAAAAAAGCTAATCAAAGCAAAAATACATTATATATATGCATAAAGAAATCACAGTGAAACCCAATGTTTATGTAATTAAGGCATGCTAATAAAAGCAACAGAGACCATGAAATTCAGGGGAGGGCTGAAGAGCAGTAGGTGCGATTCAGGGCGAAAAGGAGCTCAGGCGCCTGTGGAAGCTGGAGGAAAGCCTGCCGAGGTCTGGTGAGTGTTCTTAAGGGATTGGTTTGGCTCATTTATCTTCAAGTCCTTCGGGGAACCCAAACGATAATCACTTGTCAAACAGAAAAGTCAGCATGTGTGGGGTTCCAGAACAGCGGGGATTCAGTTGTCCACAGGAGACAGTTGGTTAAGTGGGAAATTCAATCAAATGATACTACTGTGTGCCAAGCACTTACACAAACATCTTAGTGAATCTTCAACTCTGAAGCAAACTTGTGTGTTCATTTCACAAATGGCTCCAGTGGAGCTCCGAGAATCCAGTTAATAAGGAGCAGAGCCCAGGCAGGACTCAGGCTATTCGTCCAGGCTTCCCCCATTCAGGTGTTTTCTTTCTAGTATGCTCACAGCTATTATTAAAATGCCTGGTGCTACTCATTTGTGCTTTACAGATTGAGGAGTCTTGAATGTGGCACACACCTGTGGCCCCACCACTAAGGAAGCAGAAGCAGAAGACGGAGAATTTGAGGTCAGCCTGAGTTTCATGAGGAGACACTCCCAACAGAACAAGAACAAATAAAGCAGGTACAGTGGGAAGGGCCAGGAGAGGCCCAGACCGGGAGCCTAAGGCTCCTTGAGCACACTGCTGTGGCAGACCCTGCCTCAGAGCAGTCTGAAAAAGGCTTACCTTAGGTAGGACAACTTAATCCAAACTGCCCAGTCCTTACAAAATTACAAAACACCTTAACCTAGAAAAGTTTTGCAACTTAAATTAGCACTGCAAAGGCACACTTAAGAAGCTTCGAGGATTGCTACGTAAGCAGAGAGCTTGTATGCAAAGCTGAGTCTCAAAGATAAATCCCAATAGAAAATGTACGGCACACATACAAACTATAACCCCATTTTCCAGGCATTAGTACTTCTAGCAGAGGCAAATATCCAACCACACTTTAAAGCAGTGACTGTCACCCTTTCGTTCATTCACAGCAGCTCTCCATCACAATCACACGTCAGTCATTATCTGATTCAAGTCTGTATTCCCACACCAAAATTCAGTTGCCAAAGTTAATTATTTTTTAAAAGAAAACACTGAAAAGGAACAGTCTGACCACCTAATCTGTGGATGTAATGGAGGTCACAGCATGAAAAAGACCACAGAAACTCAACAGCTATCTCACGGAAATTACAACCCAGTAAACGCACGAAGCACATGTACCATTCAAACCTTTCCTGAGCCTCAGCTACGTTCTCAGCTTGCTGGAGAAGGACAAGTAAATCAGACCCCGCTGTCAAGGACCCTGTGCAATACTTCCAGGATGCCTTGGGGGAAGGGAACAGGACTATCTCCCTCCCCTCCCCGGGGGTGGGGTGGGGTGGGGTGGGGGTGGGGGAGAAAGAGAAAGCACGACAGCAATACTTCAAAGTACAGGTTTAGGAGGCTATTTTGGTTCCGTTGGGGTTTGGTTTTGCACCCCAGATCAAACTCTGCATCCCAGCCTCGGTGTGCTGGGATTGCAGGCATGCTCCACCACGGCCCCCCCAGCGTTGCCTGGATGGTTTTAAGAAAGCAATCAACACCATACCCTTGCATTTTCAGCTGTTTGGGAGACAGTTATACTGGAAACCGATATTCCAATCAGAAGGATAGGGAGGGAAAGAAGAAACAAGATGGGCAGAGAATGCCCACAGGGATGAGCTATATGATATACAATAGCAAAACGAGATGGCTTCAGTCACTGACTTCAGTTAACTCTCAGCTTGACTGCTAGATTTGTGAAATCAGCCAAGTAACACCTTACAAGTAAATAAATTAATAAAATTTGGTCCCAAACCATAAATATATATAATGGAATTGACCCTGACAATAAAGCAAAATAAAAAATTTTTTTTAAAGAACTAAGGAAACTGGCAAATCTATGAAGGTACTTTTAGCTATTAATGAATGATGGGGGGCACCGGAGGCCAGGCCTAACAGCCAGAATTCTATCCTTGGGGCCCACAAGGTGGAAGGAGAGAAGCAACTCCCGAAAGTTATCCTTTGACTTCCATACTTGTGACACGTGACTGTGTGCACGCACACACAAGCACACACGTGTACACACAAAAATAAATAAAAGATAATTTTTAAAAGATAGATAAATAAGGGCCAGAAAGGGGGATCAGAAAGTAAAGAAAGGCACTGGCCCCCAAGCCTAATCACCTAAGCTGGATCCCCACAATTGGCGTGATGCAAAGAAGAAACTGGTAATTTGTCTTCTGACCTCTCCGGAGACAAGTGTTCTGACCTGTGTGCCCCCACCACACACAAATGAGTGTTTTTTTAAAAATTAAGAGTAAAAAGAGACATATTTTAGGGCATATACATCGTTAAAAGCCTTTCGTTCATTTAATATAATTATAAAGCCGCTTTTAAAAAAAACGATATTTACTAGGCTTGTTCATGCTGTACACCAGTTTCGTCTGGGGAGGACGATTACACGTGCTTTCCAAATAAGCAACTTAATACCATCCACCTCTCAATGCTACCATGACCCATAGTGATTAAAAATAGCCTTTGTTAATTCTGAATTAACCCGGGGGTCCCCATAACCTACAGAAAGAGATAAAGGGCAACACTCTAATAAGAAACCAAAAGGAAAAAGAATGGAAGAAAGTTGAGAGGTCAAGATCACATCACCCTATTCTGTTTGTTGTGGTTGGTTGTTTTGGACAGGCTCACGCTGTAGTCCAGGATGGCCTCGAACTTACAACGATCCTCTCGCCCCAGTATGCCGAGTACTCGGAATACATGCTGGCATGAGCCAACACACTGGGCTACTTCACTTTATTCTTCAGAAAGTAACATATGCCTTAACGTCTCAACTGAACGGTCATGTCTAAATATTTCTTTAATAAGTCTCTTAGGCAACGTAAAAAAAAAAAAACATAACAAAGAAGGCATTTACCAATTTCACCTACTAGGACCCTGAATTGCTGCTTAGGTGTAACCTGAATTCTATTCCTTTTCACTGCACGCTCAACACAACTTACTGCTTTACTATTCTAGGAGTGTACAAGGCTACTCCAGCAACTTCGAGAACCAGCTCTTGGCCTTTTATAACATTAAAAAAAACTCAGCAAAAGATCATAAAACTTTAAAACACTCAAACAGACTGTAAGCCACTGCTCCTATCAGAGCCACTCTCCGCGGTGCCATTTTCCTATAAAGTCACATAAAACGCGCTGCTGAAGTCACAGCGTGCTCCCGACGCCCAGTCCCCGCAAACTTTTCCGAGCCCACGGTCTGCGGGCCCGAGTCCTAGCGCCCCACCACTCGGAGCGCGACGCGGGGCCGGGTCCCAGGCTCCGGGGCGGCGCGGACGGGTGCGGCTGGACCCAGGCGGTTCCAGCCCGAGCGCCAGCCCGCAGGGGAGCCGCCCGGGAGCGCCCCGTTTCCCACAGACCCCAACATGGCGTCGGCCGCCGCCGCCCGCGCCGCCGCCTCCCCGCCCGCGCCCGGGCCCGAGCCCGGGCCCCCGGGAGCCGCCGCCCGCAAAGTTTCGCTTCCCTCCCCTCCCCGGCCCGGCGCCGCCGCCCGGCGCGCCCCGACCCCCGCGGCACCTACCCGGCCCGGCACGGGAGGGCGGCGGCGCCCAGGCTGCGACTCCTCCTCGTCGCCGACTCCGGCCCCAGCCTCGCAGGGGGTGTGGGGGCCCCGCGAGGCCCGCGCGATCCGGACGCGACGGGCGGGGACGCTCGCTCGCAGGTGACTTCACAGCCCCTCCGGTCCCAGCCGACAACGGCCGCCCGGACTGGCTTCCCTCCTGCGCGCGCACAGGCGCGCCCTCGCTCAAGCGCCCGGCACGGGCACGAGCACAGCCGCCCTGCCCTTTCTTCCCGGTTCCCTCGCCCCGCCCACCGCCTTGCCCCGCCCCTCCACCCCCCCCCGCGTGCGACAGGCTCGAGGGGCGGGGCCTTGGGACGAGGCCACACCCTCTAGGGCGTCCCCGGACGGGGCTGCGGGGTGCACCGCTCTGCTCCGAGGTGACGGCGTGCGGGAGCCGGCTGGGGCGAGCGGGAGCCGGCTGGGGCGAGCGGGAGCGGGCTGGGGCGAGCCGGAGCCGGCTGGGGTAGCGGGCGGGGGCTTGCGGGAGCTGGATGGACCGAGCGGGAGCCGGTTGGGGCGAGCCTGGGTCGCCTAACCTGACTTTCCTGACTCCTAGTCGCCTTCGGGAAGGGCTGTTGTGCTGTCCTCGAAGTTCTCTGGAAGAATGGGCGGAAGCCGCCTCCACGCCTCCCCAAGGAACAAGAAAGAAACGCTTTGCCTCTCGCCACCCAAACGCCTGCCAGCCCCGCCCGGCTCGGCCGAGCTGCGGGTGCTACCCCCTGGAGCGGGGTCTGCGCGTTCCGCACCCCGGCCCCGCACGCTCCCTTGTCACTGTGTGCCTTCGAGCTCCGCTCTGCTCGCAGCTTCCCAGGCCACCGCCTTCGCTGGCTGCTTCGCGTGCCTAGAACCCCGCGCTGGGAGAACATTGATGAGCTGAGTCCTCGCTGCTCAGACCCTCAGCACCGGGCGTTTGCTCCTAGCAGGCCGGGCGGGGATACCGTTTAGAGCATACGGCTTAAACAGAGGAGGGGTAGGAAATGGGGGAGAGTGAATTTTATTTCATAGTTGGTTTTTTTTCTTTCT
This sequence comes from Ondatra zibethicus, assembly GCA_004026605.1. NCBI lineage: Eukaryota > Metazoa > Chordata > Mammalia > Rodentia > Cricetidae > Ondatra > Ondatra zibethicus. The sequence continues at coordinate 5,308 of PVIU01030859.1, read as the reverse complement.
TTCTTTTTTTTTTTTTTTTTGAACCTCTTGTTCAGCATTTTTCAACCTGTGTGTCCCGACCCCTTTGAAGTCGAACGACCCTTTCACAGGGGTCGCTGAAGACCAACAGAAAACACAGATACTTACATTATGATTCCTAACAGTAGTAAAATTGCAGTTATAAAGTAGCAACAAAAATAATGTTATGGTTGGGGTTTACCACAACATGAGGAACTGCAGTAAAGGGTCGCAGGGCAGCATTAGGAAGGTTGTTTTAAATTAGTATCCAGAACAAAATCACAAAATTGGCAAAGGAGCCCCATTGTGACACTAGGGATAGTTACAGGATTTCCGTCATGCACACACAATCTGTTCTGTTTTGTTTTGAGGCAGGGTTTCTCTGTAGCTTTGGAGTCAGTCCTAGAACTCTCTCTGTAGACCAGACTGGCATTTAACTCACAGAGACCTGCCTGCCTCTGCCTCCTGAGTACTGGGATTAAAGGCGTGCGCCACCACCGCCTGGCACACACACAATCTTTATATGTGTTAGACCAAGCAAACTCTCAGATCCCTTTAAATCTGGAAATTAGGAACTGCTTTGTCTGTAGGGTACATTCTAAAGCTTTAGAACCAAACATTTTCGGTTGCTCATGTCATCAACAAAAATGTTGCGCTCCCTACCAATACACTTATTTATTTATTTATTTATTTACTTATTATGTATACAACATTCCTTCCATGTACACCTGCACACCAGAAGGGGGGCACCAGATCTCATTACAGATGGCCGTGAGCCACCATGTGGTTGCTGGGAATTGAACTCAGGCCCTCTGGAAGAGCAGTCAGTGCTCTTAACCGCTGAGCCATCTTGCCAGCCCCCCAATACACTTATTTAACTTAAAGTATACAGATGCAAGCCAGAATGTCTACACTCAAAGTCTTGGCTTTGCCACCAACTATATAATACCTGTGTCCTTGGACATACTCAGTTACCCTTAGTTCCTTCATGTGTAAAATAGGGATAATAAAAGAAATTACCTCAGAGTCATTAAATAAACCAATATTTGTAACATGTCCCAAGCACAAGCTAAGTGCTATGTGAGCACTATGAAAATTAAGCATATATATATATATATACATATATATACTATGTATGTGTGCACACATATATCTATTAGAATTTACCTTATTTTTAAGTATTAGCTGAAAGATACCACATTAACAATTTAAATATTTGGAGTGCTATGTTTTCTTCTGGAAGTCTGTGTATTCTCCCTTCCTGGGATGCGTGTTCCCCAGTTTGACCGGCAAATATGGGAACCACTAAGCACCTGTATTAATTAATTTTAAATTTTAGATCTGGTTCTTTGCTGACACAGTTCCGTTGAATGGCACATAGCAAGCTGAACAAAATGAGAGACCAAAGTCCCCGAAGGGCATTTGGGCTATCCCGTATCACGGTAAGATCTGTCCCTCACCTCCTGTCTCCTCTGTGACTTGAAGATGAAACAGGAACTACTCAATAGACTGCTGGGGGGGGGGTTGTCACCAGTAAAATGGCACGGCCACATCCACACACCTGATGAGCCATTACCCTTTCATCCTCTGCTGGAATCCAAAATATAGAAGGATCGTTCGCTCTGTGGTGGTGCTCACCCATAATCAAAGCACCTGGGAGAGGGAAGCCAGAGGTCATGTTCAGCAGGGCACATCTGATGTGGAAGTCGGTTTGGGATACAGGAGACCCAATCTCAAAACAATCGGGGCTGTGGGGATGGCTCAGTCAGTAAAGAGTTTGGTATGCAAGTGTGGAGGCTTGAGTTTAAACCCCAGCACCCACAGAAAAGCTGGGTGTGGTGGCACCCCCCTGTAACCCCAGTGTGGGGAAGGTAGAGACAGGAGGATCTCTGCGGCTCACTGGCCAGCCAGCCTAGCCTACATCTGAGTCCCAGTGAGGGACACTGTGGGTGGTTCCTGAGACTGGCCCCTGTGTCCCACAGTGCTTAAAACTGAGCCGTGTAGGTGCCTGCCTGGAATCCCAGCACCTGGGAAAAGGAGGCAAGAGGATCAGAAGTTCAAGGCTGTCTGCCCTCAAACGTTTGAGACCAGCCAGAGATCCACGAGAGTCTGTCTCCGATAATAACGTCGCAAGACAATAAAATCCATCAGTGGTTGTCAGTTATCAGTGCGGAGGGAGAGGTGAATGAAGGGGTGGGGTGGGGAAGGGCAAGCGCCCTGACTCTACCATGACAACGGAAACGCGCTCCTTACACTCTGCTCAACCCCCAGGATGTATGACGTCAAACCCTCTGTCCAAGGTCCTGAGCTGGATCCTCAGGTAGATGTAAATTACTCTATTCTGGCAGACTATACAACCCCGTTTCAGGACAGTTATTGTTGGGGAGATGGGGCGGGTATACACGGAAACTGTGTACTCTTCCCTTAGAAACGCTATAAACCAAAAACTGCCCTAAAAAAATCGAATCTATTCAAAAAGAAAAAAGGCAAAAAATATTGCATATGTCTCTTGAAGAAGTTGGGATTTGAGCTTAGAAGTGATTTGCGATGCTTTTTGGCAGGCATTTAAGACCATTTCGTGGAAGAGTTAGTTACTGCGTATCTAAGGCGACTGCTCTTTTTACCATCTGTCAAAATCTCACCTTAGAATTTTTTTAAACAGTGTTTAAATTTGAATAGAGATCCTTATTCATATATCTAAATTATAGTTTCTTTTGAAACAAGCTAACTTTACTATGTCACTAAAGATGGTCTTGGACAGTGTAATCAACGTGGAGAGCATCTAAGGAAGACAGCTGACATCCATCTCCAGCCTCCACATGGGTGAACACAGAGACATGTTCTCACATGTACACTCACACACACAGCAGAGTAAACATGGATAGATCTAAGGAAGACAGTTAGCATCCATCTCCAGCCTCCACACATGGGTGAACAGAAACATGCACACACACACACACACAGAGGGTGGCACATGTTCATACACATGGGCACACACACATTCACACACACACACACGGGGAAACATGCTCACACATACACAGGCACAACTGAGCTTGGTTAAGTTTTATTACAGAGTATAATCTTACTGAAATACTCTTATTTTCACGCAAATATATAATGTCTGCTTTCTTCTGTAGTAAGTTCCTAAATTCTGTACACGTTACCTTCTTTATCAGTAGATGAAAATTTTCATCTATCTTGGGCGTGACAGCTCATGCCTTTAATCTCTATGCTGGGGAGGCAGAGGCAGACAGATCTCTGTGACTCTACAGAGTGAGTTCCAGGCCTGCCATAGCTACACGGGGAGACCCTATCTTCAAAACAAATGAAACAGAACAAAATTTCCTTTATTACTAGTGTGTGTGGCAGGCAATTATTGAATTACCTTTCTTTCCATCACTAATTCAAAATAAATATACATCCATCAAAGAACAGTTTTTAAAACTTGGCTCTAGATTAAATAAAATTCAAAATTGCCAAGAGAATCTATTTCAAAAAATAGCTTTTGGTAGAACACTGGCATCATTCATGTGTTCCTTTGTGAAGAGAAATGTAAGTATGATTTCATTTTAAAATTTCTTCTCAAGTAGAAACACATTCTGGGAGACAAAAAAGAAAAAGGAAAAAAAATCAATCAGTTTTCCTCCCTTTGACTCTGGAACACTATAGTGATGTGCTTTAACCAACAGAATATGGCATCTATAACATTCTAGAACATCCATGAGTCAGTGTCTATAAGACACTTTCTAAATTGCCCCTATTTGGGACACTTGTGGCAGGAACCTAGCACACATGCAATGAAAATCCCAAGTCACACATGTGCTCCAGTTGTGGCCTCCAGGGCACTCAATAGATAGCCTACTAGGAGCCATCTTGGACTCCAGTTCAGTTGAGTTGTAAGGAGACCGCAGCTCCAACCATCAGCTGACTGCAACTGTGTGGGTGACCAGAGGACTGCTAGCAGACCCCGGTCAGCCCTCACAGAGCCACCAGCCAAGAGCAAGCTGTGCTTGTCCTGGGTTGCCATGGCAATGCTTGTGGAGGTCAGAGGACAGCCTGGTTCATGTTTCTGCTTCTATATGGCTTACTCCAGGAGAGCTGGCTGGTGAGTTTCAGTTCCTCCATCTCCGCCTCCCATCTCACTGCAGGAGTGCTGCGATTATAGATGCAAGCTGCTACATCTGGCTTTTTATTCAGATTCTAGGAACCAAACTTGGTTCATCCAGCTTGCGCACCTCGCCCTTAACCTGCTGAGCCATCTCCTCAGCTCCAAGCTGGACATGGGACAATATGCTACACAAAAATCAGCGAGAACATGGGGCTGCTGACTCATGGATCCAGGCTTCTGACAGCTGTTCCTCATCAATCTCTCTCTTCTTTTCCTGTTCATTTCCACCAAAAAGTTCTAATTATTGATGCCAACGCTGTTAGCAGCCACATCAAGTCATTTTCAGTTTTTTAAAATACAGGTGTTTTTGTTTCAAAATACATTTATGTACCCCAAATGTATCACACCCCAAATATATAAATTACAATGATTCAAAATTATGTGCAGTGGCTTTGGGGGTCTAGTAGTAAGCATACATAGCCCCCTTTCAAAAAGCATGTCCAGGCCACATTCTCATGACCAAAGAACACAATCACCGCCTTCAGCATGTAGAAAGAACTTCAAAGACTGTTCCAGATCTCCAACTGTCAACGTGTACCGTTCCCTTGGCATTCACGTGTCTGTCACTTTGAGGATGCATCTGGACAGATGGACATTCTTCTCTGAGAGCCAAGCTTCTGCTGGGTTGGGCAGCCTAGAGGCAGCCTTGGGGCACGTGAGGAGCCGGCTAGGAGGATGTGGCACAGACATCACGTGCCTAGAAAAGCCCGTTGATCAACAGGAAGTTAACGTCTTAGCCTCCTGCGAGATGGTGTGGATGAGGAAGTGTGTGCTCCCAAGTGTGTGCAGTGGAGCTCAGACCAGTGTGGCTCAGTCAAGGACAGCATCTAACAGGTCCAGCAGGGAAAGAGGAGAAATGGAAAGATGGCTTCCTGTGAGAAGAGGAAAACTCGTTCCCCTCTACCACCGTTCTCTCATCTCCTTACCACATTTAAGCAGGCAGATGTTGTAAGTTGGCACGGGAGGGGACCTGGCTGGTGAGGACCATGGGCGGGAGACAAATGCACCTTGCAGGCAGAGCTTAAGTGAGGGGTTTGTTGAGAAAAGAGTAAAGGGGAGGGAGGAGGGGAAGAGAAATACAGAGAGGGAGAGGAAGAAGAGACTAGGCCCAGCCTGCCTCTTCAGATGAGCTGCGGGGGG
>PVIU01030858.1:0-15565 GCA_004026605.1 Ondatra zibethicus | reverse complement strand
AATGGATGAGTGTTCCCCTTACTCCACATCCTCTCCAGCATAAGTTATCATTGGTGTTTTTGATTTTAGCCATTCTGACAGGTATAAGATGGTATCTCAAAGTTGTTTTGATTTGCAGTTCCCTGATAGCTGAGGAAGTTGAACATGACCTTAAAGTATCTTTTGGCCATTTGAACTTCTTCTGTTGAGAATTCTCTGTTCAGATCATTACCCCATTTTTTAATTGGGTTAATTAAAATTTTAATGTCTAGCTTCTTGAGTTCTTTGTATATTTTGGAGATCAGACCTTTATCTGATGTGGGGTTGGTGAAGATCTTCTCCCATTCAGTAGGACGTCTTTTTGTCTTAATGACAGTGTCCTTTACTCTACAGAAGCTTCTCAGTTTCAGGAGGTCCCATTTATTCATTATTACTCTTATTGTCTGTGCTACTGGGGTTATAGTAGGAAGTGGTCTCCTGTGCCCATGTATTGCAGGCAACTTCCCACTTTCTCTTCTATCAGATTTATATTATATTTATATTATTTATATTATGTGGTCGGATTTATATTGAGGTCCTTAATCCATTTTGACTTGAGGTTTGTGCATGGTGGTAGATATGGATCTATTTTCATTCTTCTACAGGTTGACATCCAGTTATGCCAGCACCATTTGTTAAAGATGCTTTCTTTCTTCCATTGTATAATTTTAGTCTGTTTCTTTTGCTGTCATTCTCCTTATTTTGTTATTTGAGGCAGTATGCCATTTTTTTTAGGCTTTAGTTGAGGTTAAAGAGATGCTCCTGTGTCAGTCTTCCAAATACTGGGATTACAGACATGTAACACTGCACCAATCCTATGCCCATCCTTTGATATTCCCAAACAATTTCTTTAATTACAATGAAATATATATGATTTAAATGAACTCTGTGATAATAACTTTAAAAATTATATGCTTTGAGATAAAACTCTGTGAAACTCTCAGGACAATTAAAGTAATGTGGTATATATCCCTTTCATGCCCCTTTATTTACCATTAAATTTATTCTATTTATCATATTTATGTCCATTAGGACATGGCCTATTGAAAATGCCATGTCAATTTTTAAGTTCTATGACAATAAATCTTTGGCTTAATTTGTGTCCTCTGTGCTAGTGAAAGTGCTGCAAAACAATGGACAGCTTCTTAAAGTCTTAGTTTTTCTCATTTATATTTTTCCTCTTTGGATTGTCTCATTTGTGTTAGAGAGATGGAAAAAACTAAGATAACATTTAGCAAAATTGCACTTTAAAGTCATCTGAGACCCAGTCTTATGAATTGTATGCTTCTGGAGCTGGTGGGGCCTCTGAATTTTGTATTTAGTGTCTTACATATTTCAGTATACTTTTCAGCAGGGATGGTCTATTTGTAATTTAATGTAATTGTCAGTTTCACACATGGTATCATTTGAAATATATTTTAATATTTTTCTCTATTTACAGTTAGTCTAGTGGTTGTGTCAATATGAATATTTTATGGAAATAATTTACCAAAACTACACAGATTTAGTTCATTATTTCTTTATTGTTCTCCATTTAAATTTTTCAGTAGTTCCAAAAATATACCAGATATCAACTACATGGAGCAGTATTGTCACTTACCTTAATGTACAATGGACAAGTAGATATTGAGGATAAGATAGATTCCATGGTTTTCCATAATTTGTTATGTATCAGTAGCTACAAAACTATACCCTACAAGTCTAGACTGGCTTCAAACTCAGAGATCCAGCTGCCTTTGTGTCCTGAGTGCTAGGATTAAAGGTGCGCACCACTATGCCCAACCTTTTTTCTATAGCCTTTCAGTTTAATTTTCTTCTTTAGATTTTAATCTTTAACTTTTAAATATATGTTAACTTATTCTTTGTTAAAAATGGTGTGATGAGATGGGTTACGTGGACAGACACTGGTGACTGTGAACTATAGTGACTTCCTTATGCCTGCAGGTAACTGTGCTATGGAAATTCCAGCTTTGAAATTCCAGCCTTTGTGGCTGCAACTTTTGACCATGTAGTCATGGAAGGGTGTTACATTTCATGTCCTGGAGGCTGTAATTTCCCACCAAACATTGTTTCTTGAAGATGAAGAACTTCAAGAATAAAAAAAATTGTGTGCTTTGTCCAGCAACAAGTTCAGGTTTATTTATGTTACTAAATTTTGTTTCATCCCCCATGTAAACGACATTCTAGTTAGCTATAGAATTTGGGTGAAAGTTTAATCTTTCCTTCCATCCTCCCAGTAATTATTGGTTTAGTGTGTTTGGTATGTCAAATAGTTTTTCTTTATTAAATGTTGTTATTCTCTTATTCCTTATTCTTCCCCCTTCATTTTCTTTGTGTGTGTGTGTGTGTGTGTGTGTGTGTGTGTGTGTGTGTTGAGACAGGGTTTCTCTGTAGTTTTTGGAGCCTGTTTGGGTCTCGAAATCACAGAGATCTGCCTGCCTCTACCTCATGAGGGCTGGGATTAAAGGCGTGCACCACCACTGCCTGGCTTCATTTTCTTTCTTAACTTTTAGGATTTCTTCAGTAATTTTTATTCAGTTTGTATATGTATGCAATTTCATACATGTATGCAGTGCATACTAATTATGTTCAATCCAAATTCCTGCCTATACTCAAAATGCCCCTTCCCCTATATTTTCTTCTACCACCTTTATGTCTTCTTTCTTTCTTTTTATTTTTTAAAAGAACCCTCTTTATCTAATTAGTACTGTGTGCATGTATGCATGCATGCATGTGTGCTTGTTTGTGCCAGCATGTGTGTGTTTGTGCTATCCAGTGTACTTGTATAACCAACTACTGACTTTTTTCCCTTCTTCAACCTCCCCAGTTTTATTCTGCACCCTTTTCCTGCTCTTCCCTTACATTCTTTTGTGATTTTCTCCTACACATCATAAAATACACATACTTGATACAGTCAGATATGATTCTCTTAACTATATTACTAGTATTAGGGTGACAGAGGCAGATCATCATCATGAATTTTACACAAATAGTGCTGTATAACAAAAATATGACTCAAACCATACACATACTTATGAATCTAGTTTTCCTTGGTTGGTGCATGGAATAGTCTATATTATTTTTACTATAACTCAGTTATGTCTGAATTATTTTTAATTTAGTTTTGATGAAAATACTTTTAATAAAAATAATTCTATTTTAAAATATGAGAGCCATTATATTTTGCCTTCGAATAAACTTTCATGAAAGTATACGAAAATAAGAAACATATAGAAAAGATTAATTTGTATGCAATAAACACCCACATAACATTCACGAAATATTATAAATAATAGAATTTGACTTTTATCATGCTAACCATGAGAACCTGTGGAAAGAAAATGTACCACCTTAAATATTGACTGTTCTTATTAGAAAGACATTACACCATTGTTTTTTGTGATATTTTGATTGTATTCTGACAAATAAAGAACTTCCGGGAGAAAAAGTCGAAAGCGTACTAAGTGTCTGGCTACAAGTTCTAGGTTTTTCTGGCTTTCTAAATCTTATTTCATTCCCACTTTGGAAAGAAACTTTTTTTAGATCACAGAATGTGCCCGGTGGCTTAGTTTTTCTTCCAGTATAGAACATTCCCTATTGTTTTTTCTTCTCGCATACTGAGTGATAATTTTACAAGTGTTCCTGGGATGGTAATTTATCCTTTGTGATTATATTCATTTAATACACACTGCAGTGGTATCCATGATATCTCCAATCAAACAAATAAGTCATTAATAATGAGAATATTTTGAAATATTAGGCCAGGCATTTATTGCCTTCATAACAGAGGCAGAGGTCATTAAATTTTGAATGGTTTTCAGAAATGCAAAAAAGAAAGTGCATGGTTCCAACCACAGTAGTATGCTACCAAAATAAAAGGTGAGGGTCTATTTGTAGTATTTAAATAGGCATTTAGTACATTTTCCCATTTATTGCCCTTTAAAGCAACTTTCTGGTAGTGTCTTTTACTGGCATGTGCAAGACCTGGGTTCATGTCTTACAGTATTGCCAAAAATTTTAGTGGGAAACTTCGTTAGCTATTTTGATTGTACCTATAGTTCAGTGTGGGCAGTACTGGTCGGCTTGCATACATGCACATGTAGCTATAGATCCTTTTAATTTCTGTAATATAAGTTTAGTAAATTTGATACTCTACTGGCATGCTAACGGCAATGGATTTAACCTTCATGATTGCAGGAAAGGAAAAAACAAGCAAGCATTCATTTAAATAAAAAGGTGATTAAATTTATTAGCAGTAACAATAAGTATAAAAACATCAATACAAACAATTATTTTTTCATTAAAGTTACATATATTCAATGTGTTTAAATGAATGTAACATTCATAAGCAAAACATCAGAATTGGTCTATGTAGTTGCTGTTCTGAAACTAATGTTTGGATGAAAAATTATAGTGAAGAACACTTTCTAAATAATAAATTACAAAAAATTGTCATTTGGAGTAATAATTTTATATAGGACACTAATATTTTATTGCATGCTATAATATGTGCATCTTTATCCTATAACCATTAATATAATATAATATTTAGAAACAACAGCCAAATGGTGAAATAACATACATTATTCCTAATTAACAAACAATAGATTGTAAGTAAAAATAATAAGAGATTTTGAGTGTTTATATGATTATACTTAATTGAAATTAATTGAGTATTTAAATAATGACAGTGGTATGGTCATTAAGATGTTAGTTAGAAATTTATATGCTAAATAATAAATGTTAATTTTATAGCAATATTTTATGTATCAACATATAACTAATATAGTGATATAAGTATATATTATCTATTAATTATTTATAATAAATATTAATATAAAATGATAATCATACCACATGTACTATAGATCAAATGATACAATATGAATTGTTTTATATATTGTAGCAGATTTTATTGATAATAGTTTAGGAATGAATTTTGAACATTTAAATATTTCAAATTTGCCTTCTCTATTCCTTAATAATTATCTTTATATGACACTGTTAGAACTTTAATGTTTGTAAAATACTAGATGTGAATGGTTAAAACAGCTGTATTAAAACACTATTTTCACATCATTTGCATAGATTTTTTTTCCAAACCAGGTAGACATTTACTAAATAGGGAAGGCTTCTTCACATATCTGGTCATATTTGCTGTGCTATATTTGCATGATAGATCTATATTCCTGTTCCTGTGATATAGCCTTATATTTTTAGAACTGGTATATGTTTGTTAATTGATGTTATTTATAAATCAAATAGAACATATGTATTACTAATGTCATTTAAATTGTAATAGCTTTCTGAATCATGGAAATATCTGCATTTAAGTAAAGTATAAGCTACACAGTAGGCTTTGAAAAAATAGTTCATTGTAGAGAGCTAAAATAAAATATTTTTGTTACTGTGCATATAAATGTACATATAACATATAAACTGATAGTCAAATCTGAATTAAGAGCAGAACAGGATAATTATTTCCTCTTTTTCTGTTAATATCAAAAGCATGATGAATTATTTTCTCACAGATTAAAATCTTGATAAAATTTAATTAACTTTTCCTATACAAAAGTATTTTCAGTAAAATTCAATTAAATATTATACAGAATAAATTTCTTTGCTTAAAATGGTTTAGTGAATAAATTGTGTACATGTAAGTTCTGTAAGTATAGTATGGTTGATTAATTGTCAATAGAAATATATAATTAAAATTTCAAATAGAATACTTTTAAAATAAGAGTTTATATTATTAGATTATTTCAATAAACAAATAATGTGAAATTTAAGTTGTTTTAGTATTAATTTGACATTAGTATTAAAATTTTATTGTCGACCATATACTATATGGCAGGATTGCTGTGAAGCCAGGTTTTCGGAAAATTCTCATGGTGAGCACTAGATTAAGAGTTTGTTGCCTGGCCCTGCTGAGAAAGTCAAGGGTCATAGATTTTTTGAATGATAAGACAATTTAGTTGATTACCAATAGCAGCAGGTGAAAAAATAAAAAGATACAAGATATTTTCTCTGTTAAAATACATTTTTATCTAGGCTGATCTTATTAAAATAAGCTAAAGGTTTTATAAAGAAAGCATCAGAATTGTTTGCTATAATTATTGATCCAATGCTAGTTTGAATTTTATTTAGAAACTCTGTAAACAAAATAAGGCCATATCTGTTTTACCTTTCAAACTATTTTTATTTTAAAATAATGTATAAAATACACTGTAATTTCTCAGGATATACTTTTGTGATTTAAGGCGTTTGTGACCCTGACAGGTCCCACTGCTGGTGTGGGGGACCACAGCAGGTAAGGAACAGACAAATAAGCCATGAAGAGAGAGTTTGTGTATGGAGAGTTTATTTAGTGGGTATTGGGAGGTTATGAGTAGTAAAGGGGGGAAGAAAGAGAAAGAGAGAAGGAGAGGGACAGAGAAAGAAAGAGGGGAAGAGACCAAAGAAGGGAAAGGGGAGAAAGACAGAAAGTTACCTCTTCAGAATGAAGGCTGAGAGAGAGAAAAACAGGAGAGAGCTGATACCAGATTGTCTAAGTGGGAAGGAGGAGATTAGGAATGAGCAGATCTTGCCTCTTTAAGGGACAGGGTACAGACAGGGAAGGCCAACAAAATTATAACTCATAGTGTATCATGTGGAGCACTTTGCTAGAATATATATATATATATATATATAGTATAAAATATAATAATGGGAAAATAACAATAGTGAAATAAAATAGACATTGTTTATATTACAACCAATAAAGTAACTTGTCATAAAAGAAAAATTACTGATTTGAAATATAAATCTTGGAATACATTTTAGTGTAATAATTATAGTAACCGAATAATTATATAATAACAGACATTAAGTGTATTAACTTAGAATTTTTGATGATGTACACAATTAGTATTTTATTATAATGCTTATTATTTAATGTAAATCAATTGATAAGATCAAAGTCGTGTATTCTATCATCATCTTTGAGGTTCAATAAATGTATGATACAGTGTTAAAAATTAACTTACTGCTTTTAAGCAATATTTAAAATTTTCTTGCACTATTCCTTATAAATATTGTCTTTATATGACATTGATAAAATTAATAAAATATACATTGTTTTCTTCAATGATATAAATCTTTAGAAAATAAATAAGACATTACCCTAAGCCTTGTACATGTTATATAATAATTTTACTATTGAGCTGTAGATCAGACTTTTATAACAGTTCTTGAAATTAATTTAGAATTACTTTAAAAATGCTAACCCTATTTCTGAATAATTGCCCATATATTACACTGATAGAACTTTAATATTTGTTTGTGAAGTGCTACTCATGAATAGATAAAGGGCCATAATAACTGTGATAATTGCACAATTGAGCTATAGTAGTTATTTCCTGTATCATTTTAATGGGCATACATCTTTAATTGATGCCCTTTATAATTCAAAAAGAGCATATATATTTTTAATATCATATAATCTTTTAACACCCTCATTAACAATGGTAATATTTACATTTGGTTAACTTATAAAGAATCCATTAATTGTTTTTTTAAGACTAAACATTGCATTATGGAAAATGAAATGCCAAAATACTTTCCTCATTATTATAATCATAACTGTACCTATTACTTATAAACTACATATTCTTATCTGTCTCCTTCCTCCATCAAAAAACGGCTGAGATCATGTCTCCATACCATCTAATCACTTCCTGTATCTACCTCCACAGAGCTGGGAATAAAAGAATGACCCTCCCAAGTGCTGAGTGAACGATGTGAGCCAATTTTGCCCAGCCTCTGTAGTTAACTAGTGGCTAGCTCTGCCTTCTGATCTCTGGGCAAGCTTTATTTGTCAGAACAGAAACAAAATATCATACAATATACCAGCACACATTAACATCATGATTCATTATATCAAGTTACATTATTTCAGGAGAAAAATATTTTCAATATATGTGTACAAAAGTACTGTCCTCACTTTAAAAAGGCATTAATAAAGAAATGTGTAGTAAGAGGCCACTTGCTTGCTTCCTGGCCTCCCAGACTCCCAAAATAATCACACAAAAATTATGTTATTTAAATCACATCTTGGCCTATTACCTCTAGCTTCTTATTAGCTAATGCCTACATCTTAATTTAACCCATTTCTATTAATTTGTGTAGTCCTATGTGACTGTGGTTTACTGGCAAGGTTCAGCATTTCTGTTCGTGGAAGTGGCTTCTTGGCTTCTCCTTGACTCTGCCTTCTTTCTCCCAGCATTCAGTTTAGTTTTCCCCACATAGGTATGTTCTGCTAAGCTACTTGCTGAAGCAGACTCTTTATTTATTAACCAATAAAAGCAACACATATACAGAAGGACTTCCCACAACATTTCCCCCTTTCTGTTTAAATGAAAAAGAAGGTTTTAACTTAACGTAGTAAAATTGCAGCATAAAACAAAACAGTTATCAAGCAAGAATTACAGTTAAATATTTATATCCACTTTATCTTTTATCATAAATAAGGAAAGCTATAATTAGAACTATCTATTCTTCAACTCCATCAAAGATTCCAGAAGGATATAATATTGCCTAAGTAAACAAGTAACTTCCAAAACTCTAGAATTGACAGAGACATCTTGCTGCTTTGACAGTCACCCATCTTCAAACTACTGGTTCATAGTATTTACAGGAAGCAGGAAATTTCAAAGACAGTTCCACCTATATTGGCAGTTTGCCAGTCACTTTCCTCTGTGTCCTGCATAATGTCTGGCAGACTCTTTCATGCAGCAGGAACCCAAAGGATCTTCTCACCTTTAGGCAAGTTCAGCAGTCATTTCTCTGCAGGTCCTACATGCTCAGTTCATACAACATAGCATCAAATAGTCCAGGCAAGTGCAGCTTTGTGTCCAAATGGCTAACCAATGCCATAAGGAGCCTCTTTGATGACCAACACCCTCTTGAAGTAGATTGGTGCTGCCAGGAGCAGATGTGTTTCACTGTCAGGAAAAATGCTAACTTCTTAATACATTTTAAATGCCATATTCTGAAGTTCTCTGAAAGATTTGAAGAATACCTGTCTAACTAAAATATATTTCTATATATCTAGGAAACCTAAATAACATGACGACAAGCTTGACTATTATTGATGATTATCTATTAACCTGTATTTCTTAATTATACATTACATTTTTAAATGAGCTGTACCAGCACAATACCTTAGTCAAGAGCAAAAATATACAAATAACAAAATTGACCTAAATTTGTACCAAAAAACCAAGACCCATACCAATGCAAATCTCGATAGCATATCCCCCTTTAAAATTAAAATATTTATAAACAATATTTAAGAATATGGGCATAGTTTTTTCCAAACTAGTTCCTTCTGTTTATTGGGCGAAGTATTTTTGGGGCATTCATGGAGACCTTTCAGGTGGTCTTGGTACATCAAACCATATTACTCTGGAAGAAATCCATTGATTCTCATCTTTTTTGGAAACAAAAGAAGAACCGTTTTTCCAACATATCCTTAGACCAAATTTCAAAATCAAGATAACACTATGTTGATCTAACTAAGCAGTTCATATAATGAAATGTCTCTTGTTATGTAACTCTTTAACAGTCAAAAAATTAAAAAAACACAATAATATATATAATCCAGACTCTCAGTGTTTGTTCCATCTTTACATGGCTCATTTTTCTTACTCTATTATTTTTCTACAAGTTTAATTATTTTATTATTTTTACTCCTTAAATCTATGACTGTCTGTACTCTTTTATATTATGTTTACTCTCTCTTTACTCTTTTTCTTCTCTCTCCCAAGCCTATGTACATTTTTAAAAATACATTGTGACTGGTTTAGAATTCCTTTATGTCTGAATCTGTCCTATTGTGTATCTGTAATCTTTTTTTGTCCTGGAAAGCTTTTAAATGGTAGATCACTTGGTCACAGTGGCTCTAGGTACTGGCTCTTCCTCTCTTGGCTTTTCAAAATGGTGAATGTACTATTACCACCAGCTCTGAGACTGCCAGGTAAGAGCTGCACTCACCAGTTTAACTCTGAGAAGGAGCATGAAGCACATAAACACTTTTTATCTGAGTAATAGCTAAATATGCCACGGAGATCACTGTGCAGCCTGGAAATATCTCTGTGTATGGCAATGGGAATCTGCCATGCTCTCCTGCCTGTGCACTCCTAGAAGATGTGATCCTGCCTCCTGCCCAGGGTGTGTGGCTGAGCCATGGGCGTGATCTCTGCTACATTCCTACTAATGCCAAGCAGACAAACAGGCACCCAGACCCACAAACCCCATTCAAGTGCTTCGTAGCTGAACCTCCGAATAGAGTCAAAGCCTTTGTGCTGGCAAACCAGGAATCTACCATATTGAAACCTTGCAAGGTTTTTTTTCCTGCTACTGCTGAATCGGGAAGACCTCTCTTAAGGGAGCTGTGGCAAGCTGCCAGAAAAATACTGGTTACCAAGAAGCCATGCTTAAACTCTGTTCTTTTGTGTCTAAATTTACTTCTTAAGCTTTCTCAGGTTTTATGTGAATATAGTCAGCCACATTGGAGTAAGAAGAAGACATGTAGCCCACTGGAGACAGGCACTGGAACTTTACCCATTAAGCTACAGCTTTGTGACAATACACAGATTAATGGAAATGGGTTAATTTAAGATATGAGTTAGCCAGAAATACACTTAAGCTGTTGATCAAACAGTATTGCAAATAATATGGTTTCTGTGTGATTATTTCAGGTTTGAGCAGCTGGGAACAAACAAGCAACCCTTACTACAGAAATTATTCATATACATATGTAATATAAATATGTAATTTTCTCAAATAAGCATAATTAATATGTAATATGACTTACATAAATATATTGTTTCAACAAGTATATATATACATATATATGAATATAAAATCTTTATTTCAGAACACTAGTTGTTTAAAGGGAAGACAATTTGTTTGATAAGTAATATCAACAGGTATAAAAAGATAAATGAAAAACCAGATAAGAGAGGTTTTTTTTCCTTTTAAAATGTCTATACATCAAGTTTGATTATTTTTATTAAAGAAAAATGTTTTATTCGTAGACAAAATATCATAATTTGTGTTAATCTTGAAATTTATAAAAACCTATAAAATAGATAACTTGCTCATCAATAACAAAGTAATACATATGTTAATTATCACATATTTTATATTTCGTGTAATATTTAAATACACTTTTATATTTAGTATATATTGTATTATATTTGGTTTTATATTAGAATATGTAAATGTAATGTAAAACTTAATCATGGGAATACATGTCCTAATGGTAAAATAATATAAAACTTGTGTACATTGAAACTAATGCAGTAACATGCAATAAAATAAGAAGAAAATTATGAGGTTATGCACATACTGTTACAAATATATCATGGTAATAATGTGGCCATTCAAATATTTACAAAGTGACATAGACATGATTAAATTCCTTAAGTGAAAAGCTTATATGACATGCACAGTATTAATTTATTATTCTATTAAAATTCTAAGTATTAAACTAAATCAGTTAATTAGATTGAAATCATTTTCAGGATTGCAGCATGTTGTTTGATGTTTTATTCTCTATTTTGGCTTCTTTCAGAGGCCTAACACTCAGCTCCCAAATAAATCACACACGGAGGCTTATGCTTAGTTATGAATGGCTGGCCTCAGATTTGCCTCTTTTTTGCCAGCTTTTTTAACTTAAATTATCACAACTACCTTTTATCTCTAAGCTTTGTCCTTTTCTTATTTCTGTATATCTTACTTTCACTCTTATTCTGTGGCTGGATGAATAGCTGGGTGGCTGTCCCCTGATGTCCTTTTCTTATTCTCTCTTTCTCCTTCCTCTTCCTCATTTATTTCCTATTTATTCTCTCTGCCTGTCAACCCCACCTATCCTTGCTTCTGCCTTGCTATTGGCCATTCAACTCTTTATTAGGACAAATGTTTATATAAAATCCATTAAATAAAATCCTTCTTAGAGTCTTTTTTGCATTTTCTTATGTGTACAGAAAAAAATAGTGATCATTTCCTTTCTCAGAAATACATTAAGATTTAATTCATAAGAAAGTAGTTATCTTGTTAAATTCATTTAGAAATTTGATGTTACATTACATAATTCTGTATTGCGTAAAATGGCAATCATTTCACTTCTGAATAAAACTGGTTCCTTTAATCTTTTTAACAATGTTTAAACTTTGGGGGGTTTCTAGAATAACCTACTGTGATGAATTGAACTGATTGTAGTAGTAATCTTATTATTTTGTCATCTAATTACAAAGAGGATATGGAGTAACGTTTTCTGAATTTTAAGATTATTATGTCTGGTTTTGTTGTATTGTTTCTTTGCATCTTTTAGGATGAAGGCAAAATTTCATCTTTTGCTAGCATTGTTAAGGTTTATGTTTCTCAATGAGATGATAGCTCATTCTTGATTTCTGTTCAGTTCATAAATTTATGCAGTTGAAATATTTCTGGTTTATAAGCTTATAAAGGTGTAAGATACAGTCTTTTGTAAAAAGACATATTATTTTATTTTTTATATGTAAATGTTTTGTGCACATTTGTGCCTGTGCACCACATGCATGTTTGGTGACTACAAAGGTCAGAAGAGGTTGTTAGGATTTTATATCAGCTAGAACTGGCTTTAAGGAAGGCTATGAGCCATCAAATATGTGCTAGGAATCAAGCCTGAGTCATCTGAAAGAACAAATAGTGTTCTTAATCACTAAGCCATTTCTTCAGCCCCAACATTGCTTCATATTTATCATATGAAAATTCATAAAATCAGACATCATCAAAAAGAATTCATTTGTAAAAGATACTTCAAGTACAAAATTATTAATGTAATACAGGCAAGTTGAGGTTTTCAAAATATTGCTGCATTTCAGTGAATTTTATGTTCTACCTTATCAAACTAATTAGTGTAAATACATTCCTTTTAGAATAACCTCTAATATTTTATTTTTAAAAGAATAGGTATGTGTTGCATAAAAAGTTGAGGCCTTTAGTGTTAGGTTGTACTTCTAATTTTGGGTAAGATTGAAATTGTATTATCTTTGATTAGGGACTCTAAGCTAAAGCACTTTCCTTGTTGTCCTTGTCCCATTAATTGCTGTTGTGTTTGAATTTCTAGGATGATGTGGGATTTCCTTCTGTATGCTGTGATTACCATTAATAAATAAAAAAACTACTTTGGACCTATAAGCAGGGCAGAACTTAGCTAGGTGGGGAAAACTAAACTGAATGCTGAGAGAAAGAAGGGTGGAGTTGAAAAGAAGCCATGGATCCACCAGAGATAGAAACTAGGAACTTTAGCTGGTAAGCCACAGCCACGTGGCAATATACAGATTAATAGAAATGGGTTGAATTAATATAAGAGTTAGCCAATAAGAAGCTAGAGCTAATGGGCCAAGCAGTGATTTAATTAATATGGTTTCTGTGTGATTATTTCGGGAGGCTCAGCAGCCAGGAACCAAAAAGCAGACTCCTCCAATAGATTGGTCTGCCAATGTGGGTAACTACATCCACATAAATACCCAAGAAAGCTTAAAAAATAATCCTAGACACAAAAGAACAGAGTTAAGCATGGTTTTCTAGAGGCATTTTCTTGGATGGGCCTTGTTTGCTAGAAGTAAGCAGAAGCATGGCTGCTTTAAGAGAGGTTTTCCTGAGTCAGCCATAGCAGAACAAAAGCTGTGCAGTTTTAAAACACAGCTTCCAGGGTCATGCTGCCAGTGAAAACTCTGGCTATGGAACCTTTGAATGGCATTTGTGGGCCCAGGTGTTTGTGTGCCTACTTGGGGTCCAGAAGAAAGTAGGTAAGACCATGCCCATGGCTCAGTGCTCTCTGCCTGGGCAGGTGGTGGGATCAGGTCTACTAGGCATACACAGGCATGAGAGCATGGTTGATTCCTGCCACCATACACAGAGATATTTACAGGCTATGCAGTGCTTTGCATAGCAGATTTAGCTATTATAAAAAGGGTTTATATGCTGCATGCTCATTCTCAGAGTTAAAGTGCTGAGCGTGGCTCTTATCTAGTGGCCCAAGTGCTGGCAGTAATGGTACCTCCACCATTTTAAAAGTGGAGAGAGGTGGAGCCAGCATCTAGAGCAGCTGCAACCATGTTGTTTACCACGTTAAAAGCTCTTCAAGATAGTAAAGAATTACAGATAATGCAATAAGGACAGATTCATCCATAAAAGAACCCTAAAAGGGTCACAGTGTTAGATAAATGTATGTAGGCTTGGGAGAGAGAAGAAAAAAGAGTATATAGAGAGTTGGAAAAAAATAAATCATTTTTTTAAAAAAAGTTTAAAGAGAGTACAGACAGTCATAGATTAAAAGGAGTAAAGAAAATTAAGTCATGTAAAGATGGACTATACACAGACAGTGGATTATGTGTATTATTGCATTTTCTTTCAATTTTTTGACTGTGAAGGTGCTAAGTACAGGGAGGCATTTCATTATATGGACTGATAAACCAGCATGTATATTACAAGGGTACCTTGACTACAGAATTTGGGTCTAAGGATAGGTTGCTTTGGAAAAGAGGTTCTTCTTTTGTTTCCACAGAGGATGAGTACCTGTTGAATGCTTTCAGACTAATATTGTTTGATGTACCAAAACCCCTTGAAAGGTCACTGTGAATATACCCCCCAAAATACTTTGCCCAATAAATAGGAGGAAAAAGTTTGAAGGAGAACTATGCCCAAATGCCCAAATATTATCTATAAATGTTTGCTTACATTTAAAGGGGGATATGCTATAGAGGTTTGCATTGGTATGAATCTTGGTTTATTGATGGAAATTTAAGGTCAATTTTGTTATACTATATATATGTGTATTTCTGATCTTGATTAAGGTATTGTGTTTGTGCAGATCATTTAGAAATGTATAATTAAGAAATATAAGTTAATAGATAATCATCTATAGTAGTCAAGCTAGTAGTCATGTTAGTTCGATTTCCTAGATGTTCAGAGATATTTCAGGTAGATAGGCATTCTTCAAACCTTTCAAAGACTACAGAAAATGGCATTTAAAATGTTTAAGAATTTAGGACTTTTCATGACAGTGAGACACACCTGCTCCTTGCAGCACCAAGCTACTTCAAGAGGAAGATGGACACCAAAGAGGCTCCTCATGTAATATTTAAGCCATATGAGGAAGGAACTGCTCTTGCCTAGACAGCTTCATGAACTGGACTTACAGAACACATTTCAATATAACTTTTTACTATTCCTTTATTTAAAGAAACTTGCTTTGCAATGACTGTTCTCAGTAATCAACCACTTGTATCTGCTGGTGAATTAGGAAAAAAAGGTATTTTAAGTTTTATATTTATGTGTAGATATAAAAGCTTCAGTTGAGGATTTAAGATAATGTTTCAGGGTCTAAGAAAGTGAATTGAGGCTCAGTAGGCCTGCTTTTGGGACCGGGAACCTCGCCCAACCAGCTTCCGCGGATTCATCTGGACCCTGTCCCGGCTGCACCTGAGCTCGGCCCACCCGGGCTGAGGCCTTGGGG
>PVIU01030857.1:0-15566 GCA_004026605.1 Ondatra zibethicus | reverse complement strand
CTGTGTCCTTTGCTTTACAGAAGCTTTTCAGTTTCAGGAGGTCCCATTTATTAATTGTTTCTCTCAGTGTCTGTGCTGCTGGGGTTATATTTAGGAAGTGGTTCCCTGTGCCAATGTGTTCAAGTGTATTTTCCACTTTCTCTTCTATTAGGTTTAATGTGGCTGGCTTTATGTTGAGGTCTTTGATCCATTTGGATGTGAGTTTTGTGTATGGTGATAGATATGGGTCTATTTTCATTCTTCTACATGTTGATATCCAGTTATGCCAGCACCTCTTGTTAAATATGCTTTCTTTTTTCCATTCGATATTTTTTGCTTATTTGTCAAAAATCAGGTGTTCAAAGATGTGTGGATTGACATCTGGGTCTTCTATTCGGTTCCATTGGTCCTCCTGTCTGTTCTTATGCCAATACCAGGCTGTTTTCAGTACCGTAGCTCTGTCGTATAGTTTGAAGTCAGGGATTGTGATGCCTCCAGAAGTTCTTTTATGGTACAGGATTGTTTTGGCTATCCTGTTTTTTGCTTTTCCATATGAAGTTGAGTACCATTCTTTTGAGGTCTGTGAAGAATATTTCTGGGATCTTGATGGGCATTGCATTGAATCTGTAGAGAGCTTTTGGTAAGATTGTTAGCAGAGTGCCTCTTCTAACAGGCACTCTGCTCTAGCATTCTGGCGCACTTATCTGGAACTCATCAGCCTGCAGAGCACTTCCTGGTTCACCTGTGGCTTACACAAAGCAAGTGACTGCATGGCTGGGACCTCAGGTGGTTGGGAAAGAAACTTCCTCATCTAAGCACTGTAGCCCTCCCTAAAAAAGTGTGTTACTAAGTTGAACACCACTGAGACCTACAATATGCCCACTTTCTTGTACAATGCCTTCTCCACCGTGGGTATTCTTGGAAGGATGGTAAAGAGAAAGTTCTTTCCCACCATTATCAAAAACAAAATACTCCCTAAAGGTTTTGGCACCACATCCCACTTATTGTTCAGTATAGCACAATTCAAGTTGATCAGACACAGTCTCCTACAACTGAGTCTAAACTAGTAATGCAGGAATACAAGAAATCTCCGTTTATACTTCGAAAAACTGATGCTCTCGTGAGAAGTTCCGTTGCCAGGAAACTGTCCCCAGGAAACTATAAAGCTTATTGCTTTATACACCTGTACCTTATTTTCTGCCTTATTCTGTAACCTTTCCACAAATGAATTTAGCTGCCAAAATGTTTTCAGCAAGGTCCCTTTGCTTGATTAACTGGAGGGGACAACATGGTGAGTTCAAAGACATCCACTTTTCAGTTGCTGGCAACCCCAGAGCTATGCCAGAATCATTGTCCTGGTGGCACTGACAGTATAGCAAGAACATGCAGACAAGGAGGGCCCCTTTGTGAAGTGTACATATTAATGGAAAGCATATGCTTACTCAGCCTTAAGCACCTTCAGTGTGAAGAGTTCCATATTGTTTTTCATAGACTTGTGCATCCTTATTTTTTAAACATGCAAGGAATACTTTATCTAGGACTATTACAGTGCAGATATCAGCATTATTGTAGTAGCGGAGGAATCTTGAACTCAACTCCGTCAAAACAACTTAAGGAGTTTTAAGTGCTGAGACAAACTAAAGAAAACTCACTGAAGGAAGCTGAGGGAAAAGGTATCAATTTTATTCGCAGTTCTGTTTTTGCCTCAAGAAATGTACTTGAAGTTGGGCTCACTGTGTCCCACAAAGACTAAGAGATAGAAACACTAGATTTCTTGATGATTCATTTCAAAGGGCTGGCCCCTATCTTTAAAAATGCATTCCTGTCAGGGTATGGTGACTCACACCTGCAATCCCAGTGTCTGGGAGGCTGAGACAAGAGGACCATGAATTCCAGGCCAGCATAGTTTCAAAGTTAGACAATTTCTCAAAACAGAAAAGAACAAGAGTGAACTGGGGCAGAAGGCTCTGTGGACAAAGGACTTGCCATACTAGTTTGGGGCCACAGTGCAGAACCCTCAAAGCCCCAGGCAGGTGTGGCAGCACTCACGAGATAGACAGAGGTTACCGGGGGCCAACTGGCTAGCTAGCCCTAACCGGAATTGGTAAGTTGAGCTAGAGACTCGGTCTCCATAAATAGAATGGGACACAATCAACACATGCACCTACACACATGCGAACACATAAATACATGCATAAGCACCACAGGCATATGTAGGGGAGATAAAACAAGGGCCAGAAATCTCAGCCTGTGATAGAGCACTTGCCAAGCATGCGCAGAGCCGTAGGTGCCGTCCCAGCACTGCAAAGGCAAACAACTAACAGCTTCTCGAGGCTGGGAGAGGATTTACATTTTAATGATACCGAGAAAGAAATCATGATTCCAAAGATTCTATAAAAAGAAAAGGGCGGTTCAGGATTTCTTATCAGGAAAAAGCCTATCTGTTGCCCTCCACACATATACTCAGGCTGAAGGGACTTTTAAAGTCATCTTGATCAATTATATTTGATCAAATCTAGCAAATGATGAACAGTCTTCATATGTATTAATACTATATTTGTTGCAAATTAACTCACATAGAAACTTTAAAGATTATGAGATTAGAGTAATTGTTTAATTTTACAGCTGACCTAACTATCCTACCTAATTATAGATTGGTTTTCCAATATCAAAGTTCATCTGGAAATTTAAATTGCTCACTCATTTGTTGATTTAAGCAGAAATTGCCTCTGTAGAAAAGATCATAGTTTATGATTTTGGTTAAGAATAACTAAAAGTTTACTGATAGGACCTCCAGTTTTCTAAAGAAAATTTCTATGGACCCATTGAAACGACAAGATTTCCCATAATTCTGTGTGGGATGGAAATGACTCAGTTCCATTTAAGGGGAAGGCCACTGAGAGTCTGACCACGCTCCAGTGAGTATATAGAAAACACAAACTGGACCTTTTTGACTTTTTTTGGAGGGGATGTCACCAGGGTGGAGGGGCAGACATGGAAGGACTGAGCAATGCATGTGATCCAGGTGTGTGATGCTGAAATTCCCAAATAACCAGTCAAATAATAAAGATTTCCCATAATTCCAGCCAAAAGGAGGCAGAAAGATCCTATCCATTGACCAAATCTGGCAGAAATTGGTGAAAACAATTATCGTTCTCAACCTGCGCCCACTCATTTTAAGTATAACAGCTAAGGAAGGATGACATGCCATCTGTTCCTATCTCAGTGACTCTCACAGATTCTCAACCCCTGAGTCTTTGGGGAAAAATTCCAGTTGCACTCCCTCCGGGAAACATTACTTTCTGCAGCAGTGAGGGCACTGTTTCTTCTCCTCCTTCATTCACAACTTCGCTCCCTTCCGTCATGCACATCCTGCTATACACATGAAAAATATAAAGTATCAATGAAGCGCTGGGCATTCTCGGTGTGAGCATATGCTGCTTCACTCAGTTTCCCTAATCAATCGAGGTATACCTGGACCTTTCCCTATTGTTCTAGACTCTTTGTGTCCCCTAAATGCTTAAAAGTAATGGCCAGGAAGACACCAATTAATCATAGGCTTGAACTGTTGACAATATAATTAGAATCCTTACCTTCCCTGGTCCTTTCGCTCTTTGCTACCTTCCCATATCCCTAGATGTAAGGTAAAGGATGGTCACAGTCAACTTTTGGATTTCTGAAAAAGAACTGTAAAGACTGAGTCCTAGTTAAGAACCTCTTGAGCCTTGGTATTTAGTACCACTCTGTTTTGGGCAACATACCCAAAGGCACGGAAGAGAATGGGAAGCCAGCTTGCATGCCCTGTAGCTCTAACAGGCTTTAAAGTTTGTTGGCCAGAACTGAATAATGAGTATTTGTCTGTAGTATTAGAAATGGACTCTTGCCTTCCTCAAGTTGCCCACCCTCTAGTCCCAGGCCAAGTAGCCCCTGCGTCATCTTCTTCCCATGAACCACGAGTCTTCCACCACACCCATGCATTAATCATTCTTTGTCGTAGTAGGTGTGCCTGACCTCCCTAGTCAAACATCTGCTAGAGAGAAGAGACTGTTTCAGGTGTCTAACTTTCCCTCCACGTGAAGGGAATAGTTGAGTGTTGATTGTTGATTTAAAGCAGTATAAAAATTCTGAGGCTTCCTTTCCAGAATCTCTTGGGTCCATCTTCCATAAAAGAAGTATCAACCATTTTATGGCTCAGGAAGGACAAATCAACATGTAATATATAAGCATTTTTCTGTGCTGTCCCTGTGACTTTAAATTGTTATTCAATTTGCAGATAGATTATTATTATTTTTATTATTACTAATTAGCAGGAGGAGTCATGACAGGAATCATGAGCTCTTACATCAGATAATGTTCCTGTTTGTCACAGAACGTCAAGGCATGAGAGGCAAGCTGTGAACTCATCATCCCAGTGGCAGCAAACAATCAGGATCCTATTACTTGTTGACAATAAATACAACTGCGGACATTTTACAGCCAAAAGATCCCCTCAAATCAAATCTTTGGCAGAATGCATTGGTGGATTTTTTGATGGTACTGGTGGTAGTGTTTTAGATTTCTGAATTGCAACCAAATCTTGTCCTTCATTCTGTTTGTGGATAGCAGTAACTTAATGCTATAATTTCAAAGACATATAACATGTAGGACACTTTGGCAACCATTTCTAAGTTAGTCCTTTCACACACATACACACAAGCACATGCAGGCATGCAACCCATCCAAAACAAATACAAAAGCTCTCATCCTGCTTAGCCATAGAACACAAAGCCAAGGGACTTCACTTTCTTTGCTCATTTTGTCATCAGATGGTCCTTCTTTGTCCCAGAGCCTTCCACACTGCTCGTTCTGACCTACCCTTCAATTCTTTTGGTTGTTGTTTTGTTTCTTTATTTTTTGTTTTTACATCTCTAATACAGTTTTTCCTCCCTCCTCTCCTTCCAGCACCTCCCACCTCCGCCTCCTAATCCATTCCTCCTCCTCTGTTTCTCTTAGAGAGCCAGCAGCTTCAGATAGTTCCTGTTCTGTTCTGTTCATCAGGACCCTGCTTGCTACCCCCTGGGGGACTATCTTGGCTGAGAAATCATCTCCACCATGGAATCCCTGCGTGTGTGAATAGATGATTCACCATTTCCACAGAACAAGTTTAAATAAGGGGTTTCAATCAAAAAGAAGCCTTGAATTCTGGAGATTTTAATTTTGTTTTTTGTTTTTTATTATGACAGACAAACAAGGCAGGGATATTTTTTTTTCAGAAGCTCTGACCTCGTGGCTTTCCTATCTACGTCTTCTGTGGGTATCCAGCCAGCTAGGAATCCAGACACTTAGGTCACCTGGAATTGTTTGCCTCTCAGGACAGAGCAATAAAGATCTTGGCCTTGTTTGTTTGTTTTAGGACATACACACAACATTTTTGAAACAAAATCCCCAATGGTATGGACATTTCTCCCTTAATGTATCATACATGGGCTTCAATCTCCTCCTTAAAAATGAGGAAAAACTCACTGGTGTTGGAGAGGTGGTTCAGCAGTTAAAAGCAGCATTTACTGCTCTTGCAAAGGACCCAGGTTTGAAACCAGACACCCACAAGGTGGCTAACAGCCACGTGTAATTCCAGTGTCAATGGATTGGAAGCCATTGGAAGTCCTTCTGGTCTCTAAAGGCTCCTGTATGTATGTGACACACATCCATTCATATAGGCACAGACTCATACAAACAAATAAATAAATAAATCTTAAAAGGACTGTCGTTTTTTCATTGTCTTCTATCTAGTACAAAATCTTTAATAAAAAGTTTTGTTAAATAAAAAATAACACTAAAGAAGAGAATTATTCCAAGCTTAATATTTACTGAACACAATTTCATTCTGTCTATCCAAAAACAATCTTAGAATACAAGGTAGGGACAGAATTTGTTTCACAAATTCAACATTTCCCCCAGTCCAGGGCTGGGAGTCAGGTGAGCATCTCTGTTAACATTTCTTAAAAATGATCTTTGTTTCTGAACGGAATTTGTTTTGATTTCTGCAGGCAATGCTCTTCTTATAAAAGTAGGTGTAGCTGCACAATCCAAGGAAGAGAAAGCATAGGGACCATCATCAAAGTTACCTGCATGAAAACGGAGAACATTTAAGGCAGGTGCAGAAAGGATTTTACACAAGGAAGACATGTATGAAAATATCATAGAATGATGCCATGAATAAGTAGAAAAGAAGCGAAGGTTGTGAAAAATACCCTGCTGACATAAGTATGGGGGAGATAACCTCACTCTGACAGCACTGACTGGACAACAGGTACCTAAGCACTTCCTAGCCTGTGAACTAAAGTTGGCATTGCTGACTTTCATCCTAAACCTGGAGGAGGCCATTCTTTACCAGCGCTTGGAGAAGTTCATGAAGAATAATACAGGTTTATTCCCTATGGGTTTGATAGAACTGTTCTGAAAGTTTTTCACATTTGAAAGTTCCTGGCAGGACAGAAGGCATGGTTTTCCACTGTGAATAGTGGGTGAAATTGTGCTTGCCGCAAGTTTGATGGCAGTATCAAGATTGGAGTTTTAGAATCTGTGGCCATTTTCCTGCTTTGAGCACTTTGAAACAGGCCTCAGACAGACCTCTTGGTTTTCCAGGACTATTGTTTGGTACAAGAGTGTTAAGATTTTCTGACATGTATTTGCTACTGTCTCCTCTGAAAAAAATATAAATGTACATTTGGGATGTATGTACATTTAATGCATTAATTGTTAATATATTAAAATATCCCTTGGACAGTAGGGATACTCTCTTGCAAAACTGACATTTACCAATCAGGCACAACTATTGGTTACTAAGGAGATTCCACAACTCAGGAATTCTTGATACTATGACAATCCAGGGCTTCCAAGAAGAGTGATAAATATCTGTACTTATCTGGCCAGAGTATGATAGGTACAATTGTCCAGAGAAAGCTTGTT
Source organism: Ondatra zibethicus (assembly GCA_004026605.1). NCBI lineage: Eukaryota > Metazoa > Chordata > Mammalia > Rodentia > Cricetidae > Ondatra > Ondatra zibethicus. The sequence goes on along the minus strand of PVIU01030857.1, from coordinate 8,639 downwards.
TTCATACAACGATGGAGACTAAGATTATGTAGTAGATTAAGATTATTAAGATGTAGATTAAGATTATTCACCCAGCCTTGTGTGGTCACCTAGATTTACAGTTAGCTTGTAGAGTTATACATAGTAAGGATAGAAAGAATACATCTCTAAGCAGTCCACAAAGTGAAGAACAAAACCTGATCCTGACCCAAAACATTTTAAATACACACCATGCAGTTTCCAAAAAAGTTATAGGTCTAGAAAATAGAATGAGTTTTTGGACCCAGTGTAAGAAAATCTAGAAGTCAAGAGAGAATCCGTCCATTAGCACTGCAAACGTGACAGGTTGACCATCGTCAGGCTATCGAGATGATCTGCATATGTGTGAAGCTGAAGCTTCGTTTGGTCTTTAAGGAAAGAAAACACAAGCTACTGCATCACAGTCCAAGTAAAACAGGATGCAGTTATCCCAGCATCAACTTAAGGATCTTGCTTTTTTCAGGTTTTTGAGATAGGGCCCATTATGCAGCCCAGGCTGGTCTCAAATCTGGGAAGCCTTCCTGTGAGCTTCCTGAGGGCTGAATTATAGGCATGTGACAGTACATCCAGTTTCTAACTAACAGTTTTCAAACGTTCTTGATCCTTTTTACTTTCCTTTTATTATTTTTCTTTTTTCAAGAAGACTTTCCATTTTGAGTTTGTAGGCTCATCCCTTCCCTGCAGTTTCCCTCCTAATGTCCCATCCTCAGGTCAACCTCTGTCTCCACCTAGAAGTATAGATGTCTGTGGTGGTAACTCAAGGAGAATCAATGGTAGGAGGCAGTGGCAATTAGAGCTACAAGACCTGAGTTCTGGCTCAGTCTGTCACCAATGGTCTTAGTGACTGTCCATAGCCATTAGGTTCCCTTTGGGTAAAATGAGAAATTTGATCTAGACTATGCCTAGAGGATTTTTTTTCTGGTTTCAATAGTCTATGACAATTATTTTTAAGAGCCTTTGAGGGGCTGGAAAGATGGCTTAGTGGTTAAGAGCACTGGCTGCTCTTCCAGAGGACCCAGGTTCAATTCCCAGCACCCATATGACAGCTCCCAATTGTCTACAACTCCAGTTCCAGGGGATCTGACACCCTCACACAGACACATGTGCAGGCAAAACACCAATGCACATAAAATAAAGATAAATAATTTAAAAAGAGCCTTTGAAGTTCTTAAACTTTGTCTCCTCTCTTCCCTATTAGTCTAACAACCCATCAATCTATATATACTTTTTCTTAGCTAAGAATGAGTACAAATATATCTATAGAATATAGATATATTCTATAGACATAGAATATAGATATTGAATATAGATATATACAGAACAAGCACCATATATCTATATAAAAGTACATATATGTATATAAATTAGATTTAGTGCTTACCTGGTTATATATCATGAATATTATTCATTTACATTAATTATATTAAGTGTCATATCACATACATTATTATAGAATATAGCATCATGTTATATTGTATAGAAATTATGTGCTTGTTTTGAGGAAGAGGTAATATCCAAGATTTAACATTTAGTCTCAGCTTATTGAGTACCTCTGGAACACAAATGCAAACAACAGTGCCTTGTGCTTTACCATTTGGAAAGTTTATTTCTGAAGGAGTGCTTGGCACAGATCCTATAGACTTGAAAGTGGAATTGGTTATTGTTGACTTGAGCGATGGTGTCAATAATTTGGACTCATGGGTTTTCTTCAGTTTCTTCTGTTTATACCTAATATTTATCCCAAACCTGTTGCTCCCATCTGAAATGACACCAGAAAAAAGTTAAATGCAAAATTCATCAAATTCTATATTTAAAATGGGTGAGACTGTGGTATATAAATTATACTGCCTTCAATAATACTATGAAAATATTAAGTCCAAAAATTATGAAGTCCAGCGTTCAATATTTATTCATTCTGGGAGTTGGCTTTTCTAAGAAGTTGTGAGAAGTGAATTTGTTCTGTGGTGTGTGCTACATGAAAATCCACTGTGCTTACCAAGGATGTCTGCTTTTCCTAGAGCATAAAGACTTGCGGGTCACTGGTCCACCCGGGGGAAAGATCCCTGAGCACTACCTGTAGACTCCTAGAGCACGAAGAGTTGCCTCCCTAATGGAAGCAGACTGGGCTTTGAATAGAGACTGAGACAAGCTGCCAAAATTAAAGAGAACATCATTTGATAACAGAACACAAGTTTGCCTACACTGGAGATGTCCTCAGGGAAAGTGCCAGTGTTGAGAAGAAACATTAGAGACCATTACATCTCCCACTTGGCAGAGAGCCCCATCAGAAGAGCCACCCAGGCCGCTCACTTGGGGGACGTCTTAGAAATGCCAACACATTCACTCCAACTGTCACCAGTCCTTGCTTCTCAGATCCATTCGACCTACTGTTAGCTACTGGCCTGAAGGCCCTATGACCCAGCTCCTGAAACACACAAAGTACTCAGCCAATGTTCTTCTAACTGAATCATGGGTGAGATCACAGAGATGACAAGCAAGCCAAGGAATCTGGGTCCATAAAAGAGCTCTCTACCAGGTTAAAATACGGTCCAAGTCACACTTGTCCCCTTGACTTCCTCATCTTAGCAAGAGAACACAAATCATTTCCGTGACGTGGAAACAGTCTCCATTTTGGTAGTCTTGTAGTGAGAATTCATTCAGAGACAAATGAATATGATCAGTTCTATAAACTATGTACAATTTAAAATCTTTCCCAAATGGAGTCTTACCTGAAAAGTTGCCCAGCCGAAACCATCTGCAGCAGAGGTGCATCTGCCATTGCTCCCGCACACTCTCCTTCATTACACAGTAAAACACAAAAATGAGGAACCCTAAGCCAGGAGAAGAAGATCAGACTTTTTGGCTCGCACCAATCCCCTGACTCAGGCCTGTTCTTGGCGCCATCACTGCTGCTTCCAGTGAACCTCAAGGAGCACTAATGTCTTTCTAATGTCTTTATGACCTCCTCCAAGGCAGCAACAGCACAAAATCAGTAATAAGACTTGATATCCAGCCGGGCAGTGGTGGCGCACACCTTTAATCCCAGCACTCGGGAGGCAGAGGCAGGCAGATCTCTGTGAGTTCGAGCCCAGCCTGGTCTACAATAGCTAGTTCCAGGATAGGCTCCAAAGCTACAGAGAAACCCTGTCTCAAAAAGCCAAAAAAAAAAAAAAAAAGACTTGATATCCAGTACCATCTCCCCCCAGGCTTCCATCTATACCCTAGAGCATGAGACGTAAGGGCTACCAGGATACCCAGACTCAGAGAGAACACTCAACGAGCCTCATCTTCATGTACTGACATTCACATCCTTGACACGCAGCATCCTTTCACATACCAATGACAAGTGGCACAAGTCATGGTGTGTCACTTCGTTAAGCTATAAAAGACATCCCCCATGCATCCACTCATTCTTCAAGAATTCAGACATTATATCTTGACAATCTTGGTATTCCTCTGCAAATGTCTACATGGTGAGTCCCAGCTATGTGATTGAACCTTCTAGGAAGCAGACATTCCAGCCCTGGACAAGGCCTTGGATGACTACAGGACCAGAATCCATCTTGACTCCAAATTCATAATGGTCTCTGAACTGAAAGCATATAGTTAAGCTGTGCCTGGATTCCTGACCCTCAGACATTGTGTGAAACTAGAAATGTATGTAGTGTTAAAGCTGCTGAATTTAGGGTGTAGGCTGTTACACACCCATAAATATCTGATGCACATGACCTTTAGCATAACTGAAGCTTGTACAAAGCATATCCAGCTCTGACTTTGCCCAGCAAATGAGTGGGTAGTGCCAGAGATATCAGTTGGTAATGTGAGATATTTTTCATCTCCATCTTGTAAAATAGCTCCTGGGGAAATGAAAGTAGGACTTAAGATGATTCTGACTGAAAATTCCCTGGAGGCCTAATTGGATTTCCTCAAAATGAAGGTTAAATTGGCAGGAGTAATTCCTGTCAATACTCTGACTTTTATTTATGGTCCATGTTCAAAATCATTATCCACAAAGCCTTTGCAGATACCTCAACCTGAAAAGTGCCCTTCTCTCTTCTGAGCTGCTGTAATACTTTGCCTCTCATAATGTGCACCCTACTTAGCCACAGAATTCTCTGCATATTAGCCATCTTATCTTCCAGCTGTCAAGTCTTTGAAGGTCTGACTTCTGTGTCCTTTCATCTTTGCATCACCTTTCCCTTTGCCTCCAGCACTATGTGTGGCAACTCAACAGACAGTTGTTGAGTTGAACTTCTAGACATTGAACACATAAATTCTCACTGTCATCTATAGCCTCAGCAATATAACAATATACTTGTTTGGATCTCTAAATATATATTTTTGGCACAAGTGTTATTTGGAAATATGCGTTCGCTATAAAGGGTTCAACTTGCCTCTCCACATTGGTAAATTGTCCTGCAGGTAAATTACCCCTGGCACTCATTGCAAAGCAAGCACAAGTCAAAAGGGTAAATAACTTCAAAACTTATATCACCTACTACCTTAGTGGAAGTAGATTTTTTTGCTAAGTACTGGAGATTGAACATACATGCTCAAAAAGAGTTGTAACACTGAACTATGTGTCCCTAGCCCTCTTTTTTTTAAAACTTTCTATTTTGAAACAAGGTCTCAGTAAGTCCCAAGGGTGGCCTTAAGTACCTTGCTCTGTAGCCCAGGAAAGGCCCTGAACTTGCAATTCTTCTGCCTCATCCTCCAAAGTAGTTGTGATTACTGACCTGTGCCCTGAGGTCAGGCAAAAAGCATCTTGGATTGAAGCGAGTGATAAATCTGCTGAAATTCCCCCCCTACCTTGACCATAGCTCCCCACCAGTTACTTTAAGAGAGAAAGGGCTTTGTTTTCAAAGGATGCTAACAAATAGAAGTACTCAAAAGTAGGGCCAGCTGGTATGGTGATGGACATGAGAAAAGGTTGGGATGCTGTGTCTGGATAATGAAATACTTGGAGTAAATAATGCAGGGTGTGGAGAAGTGAAAGCATCAGTTGAAGATCTGAGGGCGCTGTCATAAAGAAGACAAATCATGCTTGTTCTGTATGATTGCCAGGTCGCAACTAGAAGTGATTGAAAGAGCCTCCACAATAGCCACGTACTAACAGATCAACAGCCAGTGTTTACTAAGCACTCACACGGTGGCAGGCATCGTGTTGTTATCCTCATGTTTATAGTGAGAGGCTTTGAACCCCATGATGTTTAGTAAGCTTTGTCTAGGTCACAGAGCTGGCCTTGAGCTGGTAACCTCGGCACTGAGCAGGGGCTATCTGACTATAGAACCCAAGGTCTTAAAAACCATCGCACTCATCCCATGAAGGAAATTGGGATAAGAATCAGAGAGGATCAGAAGCTAAATGCTTGGCTTCATGGAATGGTGAGCTTTCAGTCCCTGGAAAGCTGCAGGAAGAGTCAAGTGATTTTCTGTCACTTGACGGAGAGTTGGATTGGCAAGATCCTGGTGCCCATGTTCCAGCCCTGAGACTTCCTGATTCCAGGTGGGAGGCAGCAATCTGGAGGCATGTCTCACTAATTCTCCCAAGGGCTGTAGCACTATGTAGAAACAAACAACTGCAGGGATGAAATTCAGTAGTGTTGTCTCTTTCTGGACGACAGTCACCTGGAAGGCAGTGCAGCAACCTGAGGAGAGCAAGCCTCAGCCTCGGAGCAGGGAGCGCTCCATTTGCAGCCTGAACAAGAGACGACAGTGACACTGAGCGCCCATTGCCGCTCTGCTCTCCCGCATGTGGCCCTGTGAGTTCTTTTACTTAAAGGTTATTCTGTGAATTCCAATGAGCTGCCTGCCAGCTCTTCCTCTTCTGGCAGCTTTCCTTTCGCTTTCCCACAACACATTGATCTGCTTATTCACTATAAGATAGGCATGAGGGAAAATGGCAGGCTGCTTGCTTGTTTGTTCTGTTTTTTGCCACCATTATTTCTATGTGTGTATCTTCTCCTTCACAAAGGGCTCGTCATAAGCTCAATTTTTCTCTCACCTGACCACAGGGCATCCACCTTTCAGTCACGGTTGCAAATTAACCATTTGGAATTCAAATTGCTAGTTCGTTCAAATGATCCATTACAGTGTGTGTGTGTGTGTGTGTGTGTGTGTGTGTCTGTGTAACTTGACTTTGAAACTCAAGGTTCTAAAAACACCCTTGTGATACAATGGCACAATCTTGTAGGCAGGACTAGGAGCACTTGAGTGACAGAGAGTGTGTCTGACAGACAGACAGCATGCCTTTGTTCAAATTGGTCCTACAAGACTCTTGCTTTCATCTTTAAGAGAACACTTAATTCAATTCTACATACCGTTTTCCCCTCTGCCAAGTGATGGGGCACTAGCTGTTTCCAAAAAAACCTCCTTACTTTTCAAGGTTTAGCCAGCTTTATAGTTTTCCTTCAACCTCACCTTCAAAACTCGGGACAAATTTCTCCTCACATTAGTTAGCCAGAGAGCATCCTGGAGTGAGCACTGAGAAGGGAACCTGCACAGGATGCTAATCCACATCTACAGGCACCCTCTTAGCTTAGTTAGTTCTTGTGACATGCTAGAATATCAAATCAGAGCACCTCAGTCTGCGGCGGGTGGCTTTTTCCAGTGTAGAGTCATTACGTCAGTCATAATCAAGTATGAGCAGCCACAAAAGGCACTGAGAAAAAGAGTACGTCATGAGTCCCGAAGAAGTTCATTTCCACTGCCAGATGCAATCAAAAAGCACATAAGGGGCAGGGGAGATGACTGAGCAGGTAAGAGCACTGACTGCGCAGGCGTGAGGGTCTGTTTTCAAATCCCTAGCACTCATGTTGAAAGCCAGAATGGCACATACACCTGTAACCTCAGTGCTATTCAGGGTGGAAGCAGAGGGATTGCTGGAGCTGGCTGGCTGACAGCCTAGCTCCCAGCTCCAAGGGAGTAAGGAATGAGCGCTAGTAGAGGAATGAGCCTGGAGGTGTACCCATGAACCCCCACGCTCACTTATGACACACAAGTGTATTCTCTCTCTCTCTCTCACACACACACAGAGAGAGACAGAGAGAGAGAGAGAGAGAGAGAGAGAGATACACACATGCGCGCACACACACACAGAGATACACACACACACACAGAGAGAGAGAGAGAGAGAGAGAGAGAGAGAGAGAGAGAGAGAGAAGAAAAACAGCATGTTTCATGTTTTTACATATCCTACTCAGAACTTTGGCCCTAGACTCTGCATTTAAGTTTCATTTCTGGGTGACTCTGCAACTTTCTAGCCTGGTGGTTTATTAAGATATATGATGCAGTTGGAGCCTATAAAGCTACAAGCTTGATGCCCTTACATCTAGTAATTGGTATATTCAACTAGACCATGCACTTCAAAATTTAAACACAAGCGTTAATCCGTACGTCAACAGTGTGTTGATACGGTGAGTACTGTAAGAAACCTTGCCAGTCAGTGTTTGATGCAGACATTACCAACTAGAAAGAATTGTGCTAGCTCATTTGTAACACTCCCTCCACCCTTCAGTAAGAGAGCGAGCTGTGTGTGCACTCAGTGAAGGCTAATTAATATCTAAGTAGTGTTTCTAAAGACCACTTGTTTACCCATTCGGAGCAGAGAGCGCCTGAAGTGTATTTCTTTCCTCCTTTAAATTCTGATAGGTGGAAATATGTTTCAAAGCAACAAAACTTTCTAGCTAGCGACAGAAAGGCCCCGCATGCAGGAGTTACCTTGCAAAGTATTACAGATGGCAAAAAGATACATGAAAAAGATCCTCACAGGTCCCCAGGCAAAAAAGGCAAAGCCCCAGGTGAGGCCAAGTAAGAACGTCAGGCTGATTGTGCCTCTGAGGTCATTCAGGATCATCTTCTTCCGGGTCTTCTGGCTTTGGGATTTCACTGAAGTCAATTGAATGAGAACGGTGCAGAACATGGAGAGATTCGTGAGAAATATGAGGCAAAAATAAGCCACCACAGAGATGTAAAAGATGCGGTCATCTTTAATCCAACAGCTGTTCAGGACAAGGAAGAGAAGACTATTGTGAGGCATATAAACATAAACTCCTGCTTGCAGGGCACGCTAAGATCACCTGACCAATTTCAGTAGATCGTGGGACATCTAGACTGAAAGAAATGAAGCCAGACAATGATGTCCACTCACATCTCCCGGAGGCGGAGCTGGGCTTAAACCTTATTCCCCTGAGCCCTGCTTCCGGGTACCTTCCAAAGCAAGCACATGTACAGAAACCTCAGTAAATTTCCCTGAGAAATTATTCTCTTCTTCAACAAGAGAAAAACAAATTATGTATTTTTCCCCAAAGGAACTCTCCTCCCCACCCTGCACACACCTTAAACCAGAGCTTTTATTTGCTAGATGAATTCTGCTTTGCATCATAAATATCATAATAAAAGGACATGAGCAAGCAAGAACATCCCTGAGTGCTATATCAAATAATGATGAGATGATCAGAGTTAATGAAAATGCAACAAAAGAAGACGGCTCTTGTTGCACTGCTTTAAAAGATGATGGATTTTGACCACAAAAGGTGGCCGTGACTACTGGATGGCTTATCGGTTCTACGGTCTCTATGAAAGAAGAGATGCATATTGATTCCTATGAGCAGATGCTTCAC
>PVIU01030856.1:0-15577 GCA_004026605.1 Ondatra zibethicus | reverse complement strand
GAGGTCCCATTTATTAATTGTTTCTCTCAGTGTCTGTGCTGCTGGGGTTATAGTTAGGAAGTGGTCTCCTGTGCCAATGTGTTCAAGTGTACTTCCCACTTTCTTTTCTATAAGGTTCAGTGTGGTTGGCTTTATGTTGAGGTCTTTGATCCATTTGGACTTGAGTTTTGTGCATGGTGATAGATATGGGTCTATTTTCATTCTTCTACATGTTGATATCCAGTTATGCCAGCACCACTTGTTGAATATGCTTTCTTTTTTCCATTTGATATTTTTTGCTTTTTTTGTCAAAATTCAGGTGTTCAAAGATGTGTGGCTTCATATCTGGGTCTTCTATTTGGTTCCATTGGCCCTCCTGTCTTTTCTTATGCCAATACCAGGCTGTTTTCAGTACTGTACCTTTGTAGTAGAGTTTGAAGTCAGGGATTGTGATCCCTCCAGAAGTTCTTTTATTGTACAGGATTGTTTTGGCTACCCTGGGTTTTTTGCTTTTCTATATGAAGTTGAGTATTGTTCTTTCAAGGTCTATGAAGAATTTTGCTGGGATTTTGATGGGCATTGCATTGAATCCGTAGTCTGTGTATTTTCATTGTGATCTTGAGACGATTGATATTGAGAGATATCTGTGACCAATGATTGTTGATACTTGTTACTCTTGTTGGTGGTGTGTGTTTGTGAGTGTGCTTCCCTTCTTTTGATTTTGCTGGTTTGAGAATATTTATTTCCTGTGTTTTCATGAGTGCAGTTAACCCCAATAGGTTGAAGTCTTCCTTCTAGTCCTTCTGTATGAATGGGTTTATAGATTGATATTGTTAAAATTTGGCTTTATCAAATATCTTGTTTTTCCCGAAAGTTGTGCTGGGTAACTGTCATCTGTGATCTCTTAAAGTCTATAGCAAATCTGGCCAGGCCCTTCTGGCTTTAGAGTCTCCACTGAGAAGTGAATTATTCTAATAGGTCTGCCTTTATATGCTACTCAGTCTTTTGCCCTTGCAGCTTTTAATAGTGTATTTTATTTAAATCACAAAGGACATTTGCTTTGAAATTCAGACTGCCTTTTTAGTTACCCAGCAGGAGGGTTTTATAATGATTTTTCTAGCTTGCAAACATACCATTTAGGAACTGTATCTTACATTTGTCCCTGGATGGTGGGATCAAATGCGTTCACTACCCCCACCATGTTCACTGTGACTCTAAAATTTAGAAACAACTATCTTTTAGCGATCCATCTATCTCTGTTGGGATAAAAGAAATGGGTTTCAATGCCCTGCTCTAATATTTTATCTCAGCTCCATATTAGTCTAACTCCTAGAGATTTAGATATTTACACAACAATCTTGAAATATAGTAACCCTTTGAATTAAACATTTGAAAGTCTTTACTGGATTTTTCATGCCCCTTCAGTTTTCCTCTAGAATTGCACCCTATGCCTTTGGTGTTAGCAAACTTACCCACAGAGCAGTGTCTCTTCCCCTAACAGCTTTTTCAGTAAGCTTTTTCCATTTGTCCCTTATTTTCTAGAGGATAATTGCAATATTTTTTTTTTCTTTTTCCTGACTACACTTGTTCAAAATTAACAGTCTAAAGAAAGAGAGGATTTAAATTTGCTTTACTTTTTATTTGTTTGCAGTGATCTTTTTGAGGCTGTAATTGGAATTTTGAAAAGTATTTGAAACTTTGCTGAATGTGAAAAGGCCAGTGAGTTGGGCAAAGAGCTTCCTGGGATTGACATTGTATGGTTTTCTCTGTTCCTTGTTTTGTTGTATGCTGCTTTGAACAGAAAATTTTGGGAATGGTCATTTGGCAAGCAAAATAGGTGGGTTTACTGGATGTTTTAGAACATTACTTTAACTATGTAAAGATGTGTTACATTTGTTTATGCTGCATCTGTTTTACGTTGTAGAGATATGTTCCTTTGCCTACTAAGGCACCTGATTGGTCTAATAAAAAGCCAACCAGAAAACAGCTAGGCAGTAGAGAAATAGGCAAGGCAGAGAGAATAACTAAGAGGAGAAATCTAGGCTAGAGAGAGAAGAGAATGAGGGAGGAAGAGATGCCTGCGGCAAGCCAGCCAGGCAACTGCCAGACAGACAGATAGGGAGGATGCTGTGAAAGTGGGATATACAGTATGGAAAAGGTCAAAAGCCCTGAGGAAAATGTAGTTGAAGAGAAACACATTAAGATATGTTACAAGAGTTAGTATGACAAGCGTAAGACAAGGCCAAGCACTCATACCTAGTAATATGTGTCTGTGTCGTGATTTCAGAGCTAAATCTGAAATTGTGGTGGCTAAAGAGAAAGCCTGCCACAACTGGATGTCTTAATTAGGATGTTTTGCTGTGAAGGGACACCATGACCATGGTGACTCTTATAAATTAAAACATTTAATTGGGGATAGCTCGCAGCTTGAGAGGCCTAGTTCGTTATTGCCATGGCAGGAAATATGGCAGCTTGTGGGCAGACATGGTGCTAGAAGCAGAACTGAGAGTTCTACATCTTGATCTTCAGGCAGCGAAAGAAGACCATGTGCCACTGGGCATAGCTTGAGCATATTAAGACCTCAAGGCCATCTCCACAGTGACACTTCCTCCATCAAGGCCACCCCTCCTCCTAACGGTACTCCCTATGGGCCAAGCATTTAAACACATAAGTCCTTGGGAGCCATACCTATCCAAACCACCACATTCCACTCCCTATCTCCCATAGATTTGTAGCCATAACATAATGCAAAATGCATTTATTCTAGCTTCAGATATCCCCATATACTATCAAAGTCTGAACAGTTTTTAAAAGTCCAAGTCTCTTCTGAGATTTGCAGTGTCTTAACTTTAATCCCATATAAAATACAAATAAAAAATATATCACATATTTCCAGCATATAATGGTACGGGATATACATTGCTGTTCCAAAAGGTTAGAAGGGGAGCAGAGTGAGAAAATACTGGACCAAAGCAAGATCAAACTCCAACTGAGCAAACTCCAAACTCCCACATCCTCATGTCTGATGTGAAAACGCTCTTCAGATCTCCAACTACTTTCAGCTTTGTTGTCTACAGCACACTTTTCTCTCTTGGGCAGGTTCCACTCCCTGTTAGCAGCTCTCTTTGACAGGTATCCCATGACTCTGGCATTTCCAACATCTTGATGTCTCCAAAGCAATCTAGGCTCACATTCACAGCATTGCACAGTGGCCTCCCTAGGCCTCCATTCCGTGACACCCCTTAAACACACCTGTCCTCAGCCGACTTTCTTAGTCATGGAGGAAGACTACATAATCCCTTTCTTCTATTCTTGGTTCTAAAGCCCAAAACCATGTGGCTGAACTGCCAAATTCTGCTGCTTACTGGGGCTGGGACATGTCCCCCTCATTTAATTACATCCTCCTTAGCTTTCTGGCTTTGATGGTTTCCTTCACTGCTTAAGCTTGGTTGTCCAGAAACCCATTCTGTAGATCAGGTGGGCATTGAACTCAGAGATCCACCTGCCTCTTCCTCTGGAGTGCTGGGAATAAAGGTTTGAAGCACCACACTGGGCTCTGAGTTTTTCTTTAATTTCATTTCACACGTTGGAAACTTAGTTCTGTGGCATCTTGCCCTGAGGTCACCATACCCTTTATTCCATTTAACACCTATGTTTAATCTGTTTATCTCCTTGGACATAGGATTTAGCTCTATTCTACTGCCTGTTGTTGGTTTTCTCTTCAAGCTGTACATTTTGTAACTTTCCTTGTTCAGTTTGTTCCTTCTCATTATAGATCTTTCTAAGCATAGCCACTAACAACTACATGACACCGTTCATACTAGGCTGTTTTGAAATCTCTGCAAGTTCAATTAACCCAAAACACTTCACTTTAGCCTCAAGCAGATGATTAGGACAAGAATAAAAAGCAGCCACATTCTTCGCAATGGGTCCACCTTCTTTTAAATGTATTTCTTTTTTTAAGATGTATTTGCTTCTGTGTATGGGGGCTCTATTTGCATGTATGCCTGCATGACAAAAGAGGGCATAAGATCCCATTATAGGTGCTTGTGAACCTCCATATGGTTGCTGGGAATTGAACTCAGGACCCCTGGAAGAGAAACCAGTTCCCTTAGTCACTGACCCATGTTGCCAGCCCTTAAATATATTCAATTATATTAGGTATTTCATCTGGCTGTCAAAACTTACTCAGAAATGTGACATAAGGCAGAAGGAGTTCATTTCATATCACAATTGAAGGGCACAGTCCATAAAATGCAGAACTCTGAAGCTGCTACTCAAACCAAACATAATTAGGAATAAAGTGTAGTTGTCTGTCAGCTTCCTCCTTCAACTGATAGAATCCCTATACAGTTAACAAAACACTGCCTCTTAAGCCATTGTGTGTGTTGTGTTGAATGTGACTGACCTCCATAGGCTCACATATTTGAAATCTTGGTCACCAGTTAGTGGAACTGTTTGGAAAAATTTTAGGAAATGTGTCTGTAGTGTAGGAGGTGTGTCAGTGGGGATGCTCTTTGAGGTTTGAAAAGGCCATGCCAGACCATGTTTGTGCCTGCTGCCTGCTGCCTTTGGATAAGGAGTAAAATATTCAGCTACAGTTCCAGCTCTATGCTTTTCTGCTTTCCACCATGATAATCATTGACTGACCCTCTAATGGGTTTTCTGTAATCTGATAATAAATTTCTCACCAGCATAGTAAGCCAGATCAAGCTGAATTAAAAGTAAAAGACCACATTTATTTGCACAAAGTGCTCCTGGGTAAACCTCAAGGGAAAAGAGCAGGAGAGAAATCACATGGCCAGTCTAAAGCAGCAGGCTTAAATTACCCTGTAGGCACAGAGCAATGACCCATTCGCCACAAGCTGGCTTCATGCCCAATTATACTTTGGGTGAGGACTTGGAGAGCTGGCTGCCTCTGGCCACTGCAATCACCAGCAATGTAGAAATGGACCTTTTTGTGGTCTTTCTGAGATGGCAGGGTTTGGATAGGGAGGAAAGGGACTGAACTGGAGATTCTAGCTGAACACCCTCTAAAAGTGGAAGCAAGCCCCAATTAAATGCTTTCTCTTATAATAATTTCTTGTTGATAATGTTTCCTCCTGGCAGGTGAATAGTAACTGAGACACTGGGTCTTCCTGTATTAGATAAGTAATCAAGATAGCCTCCCACAGATACTCTTCAGTTAATCCTATTTAAAGGATCACTTAGAGGTGTTTTTATGCTCGATGATTCTGTATCCTGTCAGCCTGTCAGGCAAAACTAACCATCCTAAATATATGCACTCTTAGGAGCCAGTGACCTCTGAGGATGTGGCAGTGAACTTCACTGTAGAAGAGTGGGCATTGTTGGATTCTAGTCAAAAGAAGCTCTACAGTGCTGTGATGGAAGAAACATTTTTAAACCTGATCTTCATAGGTAAAAAAAAAAAACAAAAACGTGCTTGTTAGAAATATTTTCTATTTTGGTTTTTCGAGACAGGGTTTCTCTGCAGCTTTGGACCAGGAAACCAGGAGACCAGGCTGGTCTCGAACTCACAGAGATCCGCCTGCCTCTGCCTCCCGAGTGCTGGGATTAAAAGCGTGCGCCACCATTGCCCAGCTAGAAATAAAATTTTCTAACACGAGCTCTGTCGACACAAAAATCCCAATCATGCTGAATCTAAAGAAACCGAATAAAGGATATCCAGGTTTAATAGGACTCCTGCTCTCTTGGGTGGCCCCAAGGGGAACAGGGAAGCCACCAACACAGCACGGGATGGGATGATGACCACGTGTTGACTTTCCGGGGAGCAGTTTAAATAGACTGGGGGAGTGGTCCTGATCTCCTCTGCGGAGGGGTCAAGGTTTGGCAGGTTACCTTGACCCTCCTTGGTGTCAAGGTGCAAGAGGCACAGGGACAGGGCCTCCAAAGATGGAGGCCAGAGACCAAAATTTACAGTGCTCCCATTGCTTATTCAGTTAGAGTGTCACTGTTTTCCATTGCTTATTCAGTTAGAGTGTCACTGTTTTCCATTGCTTATTCAGTTAGAGTGTAACTGTCTTCTGCTTATGTGTGTAGTGTTGTGATTTGGATTCTTGAAGGGAACATGTGGTGACTTGAGTGTGAATACCCATGTCGTAAGAGCTAGATTGTAATAATTTTTTATGTTCAATATGAGTGTCATAAAGTATTCTGAATTTTCTTCTAGAGAAAGCACTAGAAGAAAATATTGACAAAGACTACAAAGATCTCAGCAGAGATACAAGGTAATTTATATTCAATAGAAAAGAGTTTATGTCAAATATTTGGGAATCATGAAACAACAGATCCTGCCAAATGCTCCAAATAAACCTAAGTGAAAAATGATGCTACACAAATTCCTGTAACAGAGCATTGATTTACCATTCAATATTTGAGTATCCCATCTATGTAATCTATTAATATCATAAATACGTCATGGACATTAAGCCCTGAAGGAGCTTTTCTGGTGGCTTATTACACAAAACTTACGTTCATATCCACAAGTATTTACGTTCTTTACATACATTATTCTGTCATTTCATATTAGAGCTGTAATTTATTTTCTCTCTTTTGCTGTGACAAAGCACACACACACACACACACACACACACACACACACACAACTGTGAGGTAGAGCTCATTTTTCCTTACACTTCCTTGTCAAGCCCAATCATAGAAGAATGTCAAGCCAGGAGCCCAAGCATGGCAAGAATCTGGATGTAGGAACTGAAGCAGAGGTGATGGAGAAATGCTGTTTACTGGTGTGCTCCTCATCTCTTCTTCAGTTTCTGCCTTATTCAGCCCTGGCCCACATCTCTAGGGGGACAATACCCTCAGTGGACTGGGGCACTCTACCTCAATGAGTGATCAAGAAAATGCCTCCACAGATAGACCTAAATATCAACTTGATAAAGGCATTTTCTCCTTTCTGGTTCTCTCTTCTCAGATGTGTGCCCTAGTTTGTGTAACATTGAACAGAACTAAGCAGCAGGTATCTTTCCTACACATCTCATGCACTCCTGCCAGTGGGCACACTACCCAACATTGTCAAAGGCCTCCTTTATCAATCAGGAATATGAAAATCCTCCCACAGACTTGTTTACAGGCCAAGCTGATTGAGCCATTTTCTCCATTGAGGGTTTCTATTCTCAGATGCCCCTACATGGATCTAGTTGATAACTAACCAGCCAACACTGGCTGAGTATTTAGAATGCCACAGTGTTTCAGTGTTTTATGTGATTGTTATGATTGTCTTCTAACAATAGAACTTTTGCCTCCATATTCACTTTTTTTATGCCGCTCAGTTATTTTATGTGTTCATGTGTATGATTTCTTGCATGACAAAAACATTTGTGGAAGGCAGAAGAGACCAAGAGATCCTTTAGATCAAGAGTAACAGGAACTTGTGAGCCCTCCACATGAATGCTGATCATCAAAATCCGATCCACTGCAAGACTTATAAGTAAAGTCAACCCTCTGCTTCTTTGCACATGACAGGATCATTACATGTGGTCCATATTGTCCTTAACATTGATGGCATTCTTTTGTTGCCCCTGAGATAGTATAGTTGCAGTGGTTCACACACGCAGCCTCAGATATTTCCCTTGGCTACACTAATGTTTTTCTCGTTTTTTGCAGAACTCTGGTGATTGAGAAAAACTGTGGATATGAATGCAATAGTGAGTGTGATAAGAACCAGAAACCTATTACAGAGACTATCATCAATAAAGACCTGCACCCAGGAGTAAGAGTTCATCAAAGTCCATTGCATGTAAGAAGCATCATTTGTCATTCATCCTCACATGGGTATCTTAGAGAACAACCCAGAGGGATACGATCTGTATGTAAGGAAGCTATGGCAAAAGGATTTACACATCAGAAACATTGGAAACTCATCAGTCATTCTGAATCACTTCTGGAACTGGAAACTTCTCCTAAGGAGAAACCCTGCAAAAGTCAACAATGTAATAAAACCCGGAGGAGTCTCCCTTTTGATCAGCTTCAGGAGAGAACTCACACTGGAGATAAACTCAATGAGAATGACTTAACGAGATGCACATATGGCCAGAATGATGAAGGAATCAATAAAGAAGGGAAACCATTTGTATGTAAACTCTGTGAAGATTCATTCATTCATTCCAGTGACCTTATCAACCATGAAAAAAGTCTTATTGGAGAGAAAAGGTACATTTGTAGTCAATGTGGCAAAACATTTAATTATGCAAAATGTTTTGAAAACCATGAAGTAACTCACAGTGGAGAGAAGCCTTGTGCTTGTAAACATTTTGGAAAAGCCTTCACACAATTCAGTTATCATAACAGTAATGAAAGCAGTCATATTGGGAAGAATCCCTATGCATGTAGACATTGTGGAAAAGCCTTCACCAGTTCCTCTTACAGAAACATTCACGAAAGGATTCACACTGGAGAAAGGCCTTATGCATGTAACTATTGTGGAAAAGCTTTCACCAGTTCTGCTTACTGTAACATTCATGAAAGAATTCACAGTGGAGAAAAGCCTTATGTCTGTAAGCATTGTGGGAAAGCCTTCAGTGACCTAAGTCGCCGTAGCAGACATGAACGGAGTCACACTGGAGAGAATCCTTACGCATGTAAGTTTTGTGGGAAAGCCTTCAGTGATTCCAGTCGTCGTAACAGGCATGAAAGGATTCACACGGGAGAGAAGCCTTATGCATGTAAGTATTGTGGAAAAACTTTCACTAATTTTAGTTCATGTAAAGGTCATGAAAGAGTTCACACGGGAGAGAAGCCTTATGTGTGTAAGCATTGTGGAAAAGCGTTTACCCGCTCCAATCAACTGCACGCTCATGAAAGAGTTCACACTGGAGAGAAGCCTTATGCATGTAAACATTGTGGAAAAACCTTCAAAACTTCTACTTGTCGAAACTTGCATGAAAAAATTCACACTGGAGAGAAAGACTTTGTCTGTAAAACATGTGGGAAACTGTTCATTCAGTCAAGTGATCTTAACAAGCACGAAAGAGTTCACTCCAAAGACAAGCCTTATGCATGTACACATTGTGGAAAATCCTTCAGTGACTCCAGTAGTCGTTACAGACACGAAAGGCGTCACACTTGAGAAAACCTTATGCATGGAAGCCTTGTTGAAAAACCAATTTCAGTTTGTGTAAGACTTATGAAAGACTCCACACTGGAGAAAAGCCTCATGATGTAAGCATTGTGGAAAGGCATTTACCCGCTACAGTCATCTGAACATTCATGAAATGATTTACACTAGAAACAAGCCTAACTCATGTAAACATTGTGGAAAAAACCTTCAACACTTCTGCTTGGTCTAACTTGCATGAAAGAAATCACACTGGAGAGAAACCTTCTGTGTTTAAAACATGTGGGTTCATTTAGTCTAGTGATTTTAAAAGGCATGAAAGAGTTCACTCAAAAAACAGGCCTTATGCATGTAAGAATTGTCGAAAAGCCTTCAGCTGCTCTGGTGATCTTACCA
This sequence comes from Ondatra zibethicus, assembly GCA_004026605.1. Classification (NCBI taxonomy): domain Eukaryota; kingdom Metazoa; phylum Chordata; class Mammalia; order Rodentia; family Cricetidae; genus Ondatra; species Ondatra zibethicus. Next base: position 6,111 of record PVIU01030856.1, on the reverse strand, counting down.
GACATGAAATGCTTCACACTAGTTGGTAGCCCAATGCTGCTGGTTAGCACTGTGGATAACCTTCACTATTTCCACTTTGCCCAAGAGTAATAAAAACATGTCACTTTGGAGAGAAACCCTCTGTTCATAAGCATTTAGAAAACTATTTCTTTGTTCTTATTTTATCAAATATAAACAGTCTCACATTAGTGAGGAGCTTTACCAATATTAGCCATGTGGGAAAGCCTTCACCTCTTCCAGTCTCTGTGACCCTCGTGTGAGAATTTACACAGGAAAGAGGCCTGATGCATGGATGCATTCAGATACTGTCAGAAGCCTTCATAAGTTCCTGTTTCCATGAAGTTCTAAGAATCTACCCTAGAGACAGGTCTTACGTGTATAATCATGTGGAAAAATCCTTTAGCAGCCGCAGTTCTTCTTATATTCAGTTTTTTCCCACTGGGGAAAGCATTTATGTTTTTAATAAATGTGGGAAAATATTTACAGTTTTTAAAAACCTGTCCTCTTAAACAATCTGTTCCTGAATTTCCATGTTTCAGACCTATGATCAAACCCAAAATGATCTCACAGTGAAAGCTGCAATGTGCAGACTTTGTGACGGTGCATTGGTCAAATTGCTTCCGTTGTGAGAGATGGAAGAAGAATGTGATTGAGCTAGTAATGGTTCTTGCCAAAAGATGTGATTATCTCAATTCCCTCATTGGATCTTACACGGTGGTAATAGAGACCCAGTTCCTGAAAGTTGTCTCCCGAGAATCAAATGCATGCTTCCTAATGAACACAGAAAGAAAAATACAAATGAGTAAAGAAATAATGACATGTTCATAAGAGTAGAGGCATAACTGACAAATACAGTGTTTTAATGTGAAAAAAAAAACAGATTGTGAGACCTGCAAAAGTGCAATTTTAATGCCCAATATTTTGCTATATGTAGCATGCAAACCACTTGCAGTATAAGCAGTACCTGTATTTGTTGTTGGTTTTGTTTTTAACTGTGGCTATGGCAGTAGCTTTGAAAACAAGTATAGTAGTGGTGTGCTTGGGAATGGCCCAATAGGCTAATAAGTTTGAAACTTTGTTCCCATTGGTGGAACAGTTTGAGGACAATTAGACCGTGTGGCCTGTGGTGACTATCTGTCACTGTCAGCAAGTTTGAGATTTCAAGACACTACACTCCTAGTCTAGTCCCTCTGCCTCCTGATTGTATATTATCATGTGAGTCCTGACACCGTACCTTTGCTCCACCTGAAGAGATCCTGACACTCTGCAGCGTCGAGCCCATTGTAACACTTCCTTCTAAATGTTTCTCTACTAGTTATGATTTGTCACAGCTATGAAAAGGAAATTCAGATATCCACCTTAGGGTTTAAAAAGAACCAAATCCAAGAGCACGTCTTTAATCCTAGCAGGTGGATCTATGTGAGTTTTAGGCCAGCCTGGAATACAAGAGCTAGTTCCAGGACAGGTTCCAAAGCTACAGAGAAAACCTGCCTCAAAAAACGAAAGGAAAAAAATAGCCAATAAATTTTCATTGTAAAACTGTGAAAAATCTGATTGTCATTTTAAATGAAATAACAGTTGTGAAACTTTTATGAAAAAAAAAGTTACTTAAACTTTAAGTCAACAATAAATTAAATACTTTCTGGAAGTTAGTCCACAGGCTTTAGAAACAAACATCTTGAAATAATGAGCATTTTTATTATTGGACCATTTCTATATAGATTTACTTTGCATTATTGCCACACCAGCACAGCCAGGATACCGAGCCCCTGTGGAGGGTGTCTGGGTTGAAGCAACACACGGAGTCCTGGGTATGGTGGAACAGGCACATTTTATTGTCCGCTTAGCTGGCACCTAGGGAGGGGGAGGGAGGAGGAGGAAGAGGCAGAGCCCCAAAGGGTTCATGGGCCGGTCATCATGTACCAACGAGTACTTCCTCTTTTCAGGAACAGAGAATACTTTCTGTCAAAAACATGTTTTTCTCTGTGGTTAGGCACTCAGCAGGGAGTTAGGGAGGCTATGTTCGGGGCTAGCTTTCCCACAAATCCCCCCTTTTTATTTATCATGAGAGCTCCTGTCTTAGGTCCCATAAGAGACTCATCTCCCCTTACCTGTCATAGGAACCCCGACATCCTGTCTTAGGCGGGGAGGAATCTTCATTGGGTTACCTGTCATAGGATTCCCTCATTTCTGGAGCATTTGAAGCCAAACCTCATGACTGCCAGAAGAGTCACGAGCAAGGCTAAGAAGCACCTGTGAGCCAGCTCGGTGTGGGTGAATGCCTGACAGACTCAATTAAGAGGGGACAACCCCACTGCCACTCCGACCAGGCCCAGTATTCCCAGGGGCAACACCCCCCCCCCAGCGTTACACCCAGCCCCCAATTCGGGTCATGGTATTCCACCAGTCTTCTGCAGATACAGATTTTACAACGGTTTCATTAATCACCACAATTTGGTGAGCAAGCCGATTAGTATAATTAACAAAGGTGTCATTCCAAGGTCCTTGCAGATATTGATTTAACTTTTGAATTTCAATAGAAGCATTTTTCACCTTAGCCAAAGTTACACAAGCATGATTATAAAAGTGTGAGCAGGAGGCCTGCTGTACCAACCGTTACACATCAATCTGTTCACGAAGCAAAGCAGTTTGTTGATTAAGGCTTAAGATTCCCAGTTGAATATGTGAATTTAAAGTTTTTTGAGTCTCTAGTGCCTCCGACACTCGCCGGGCAAGAAGGTTGACAGTCTCAGCCATGGCTGCATTTTGAGAGACGGCAATTCCCGCAGCAGTGGCAGCGGTAGCAGAGATGGTAATGGCAGCAATGACCACGATAGTGATTCCAGAATCTCTTCTCTTTCGATATAGAATCAGTTCTTGTCCATTGTGGGGGTCCTCCACCACTATCGGGGCCATAGCTGGAATCCTTACTATCAGGGTGGAGTCATCCTCTGTGGACCAGCAGTTACTCAGGAAGCATGATCTGGAAGAACAGTTAAGAACACCCTCCTTTTCTCCCGAGGCGTTATAAGTAACAAACATGAAAGGAGGCAATATGCAAACCAGACTCCTAATGGAAAAATTCTTTCCAGCGGTATAATTAACTCGAATTGATGTTTCGAAAAAAATCCATCTGGTTCCAACTGGCTGTACCATTAAAGGCCAACCCCTTTTGTAGCATCAAGGCTCTAACATCAGTGCAGGCCCTAGGCCCACATAGGAACATCCCTGCAAAGGCAGGGGAAACCCTCGTCATGGCAGGGTTCCTATAAGAATAATCATAGGCGCCTTGAGAATTATTTTTGAATGTGGGCCGATGTCCAAACCACCACAGGAATTTATCTCCCTCCAGCTTCCAGGGCTCCTTTGGAGCACAATTGCCCCAAGGCAACGGCATGTGCAACCTAAATGATTGTGGGACTTTCTAGCAGAGGGGCAGGTCTGGGGGGAAGTGCCGATCCTGAAGTATTTCTATCATAATTTATAGGCCAATAGACACTCTTAAATCCAAGACAGGAGGAACCTGTGGAATTTGGGAAAAAATCACCCATAGAATAATTACTCAGGACCAGGCAGGACCCTGTAAAAGAAGTGTTAGGCATATGGGTGATGTTTTCTATTTTTGTGAAACATAATGCTTTATCAATTTGAAAGGTCATATTACCCAACAATGACACTAGGACCTATTTCTTCTGCATGTATTATCTTTTTGGGAACCTAGTCTATTTGGATGCACACCTTTCTAGGCTGGAATGGAGGGGGGAGGGCCTTGGACTTCCCACAGGGCAAGGTACCATGCCATCTTTTATGGAAGCAGGGGGAGGGAGGAGGGATGGAGGGGAGTGGGAGGGGACTGGGAGAAGGGCAGGAAATGTAAAATTTTTTTGAATAAAAAAAATAAAGAATATGAAAAAAATAAAATAAAATGTCAGACCTGTCATCAACCTTGTAAATACTTAATTACCTCTAATGTCTTCAAAATAATAGTGAATTATAAATAATTAAATAAATTATTAATAAATTAATAATTAATAGTGGATTAAAATAAATTAGTATAAATTGAAGTCAAGTTGACTTGACTCCAATCACTTTGCCCATTCAAATAAGCCAACATAGTATATGATTTCACAATGTCTTAGAACAAGTTTCTCCTCTTTCTGTGCCTAGCAGAGATCTTTACAAATGATGCTTTCGAATTTTCTGTAGTCCTAATCCAAGATTAACAATAATCTGACTTTGTTTTTATTCCAGATATGAGGGTTGAACATATGGCTTTGTGCTTGGGAGGTAAATTCACTCATCCAGGGTCAAGCCTGTCTGACATATTTAAAGAAGAAACTATCGGAGTAATATTCTTATAACCTTTTTAGGATAAGTCACAAAACAGCAAGCTAAAGTAAGTATCATGATGAAAAACAAACAAACAAAAATCCATGTCTGTAGAAACATGTTTATTTGGATATATAAGGCTTTCTCCTAGTGAACTTTTTGGAGAGCTTAAACAAATAAACTTATTTTCACATGCCTTTTAAATAGAGAATAGCATAAATAACAGTATTTACTTGTCAATTAAGTTATTTAAGGAATTAAAATATTCTCCAAAGTATGAGAAGTCTACCCAAAAGCGGAGTTGCCAAATAAGATGTTTTCCAATTAAATTTGAATATTAATTTGCTGAAATGCATTTCTAATATTGCATGCACTTTACACAATCTTAAAAGTACTGATGGTGACGCTAAATGGTCCCAAATACTACCTACATGAAGGACTACCTGGTTTTGTCAGGGCCTAGCCTTCAAAATTGGTAATTGGCTATCTGGAGTTGGACTCAGACATTCTTTTAAGCCCCAGGGTGTCGTAATGAACACAAGACCAAAATCCCTATACTGGAGGGGAGTAATAACCCCAACATAAAATCTCAGATGTATCTGATGGCAGACCAAAGATGTTTCAGGACTCAGTGGCTAGGAAATTGATCTGTTCCTAAGAGCATATATAGTTTTATATAACATGAAAAAGAAAAAAAGTTCAATTTATATTATAAGCTACAAAAAAAAAAAAAGAATCCCTGATTGTTCTAGATCTGGAAAACTAAAGAGAACAAGAAGCATAGGGTCTAGAACTGGCTTAAGTCCACACTGGGTCAGAGACAATGGAATAGAAAATGAGGTCAGGAACCAAGAGTCAGACAGGATTGAATAGACGCATGGGTGTCTCAGGCCAATAATAGCCAGAGTTCAGAAAACAGTTCTAGACAGACTCATCAGCCAAGCACCAGTAGGCACACACCATGTCATGTAGTCCTGCCAATTACAGGTCCTAGGGGAGAAAGTATTCATTCCAGAACCTGGCTAGCCTGAGGTTTATAAGTGGTAAAGTGTTTTTTTTTTTTTTTCCAGACTCAGGGAGAAGATGCAGAGAGAAGCAAGTACATAGTCTCTCTAACATACAGTCAAACGCCTGCATCTGAAAGGTGTGTGACACTGAGGAGCATGAGTTCCAGTTGTATGTACTTTAAGGCAGTTCTATGAGGCCTCACTGCTACAGAGTTCTTTTCTGAAAAATGGACAGCACAGATTTTTTTTGCAAGGATATATGGGATGCACTTTAAATCATAAAAGGATGTGAGTGTGAAATGTCTTCTACATCTGCTTTAATTTGTATCCCACCACTTTCTTGTGTCACTAACGATAAGTGCACATATTCTAGTCACAGACACACTTGCAGCTCCTCTGAACTTTTGTTTGTATGAGTTATTCAGAAAAGAGTAGAGACCCAGTGCCCACCATCATGCCTCACAAAGAGAATGCCGTGAATATTTTCAGTCTAGTGGGCCTAAAAGTGCAAACATATTTGACTCCAAAATATTTTTTTTTGGTATTCTAAATATTGCACCTTTTAATTTTCTCTCTAGCATAAATGAGTATAGGTTTGTATTTATTAGTTGTGTGACCATGAAGAAAGTATTTAATTTCTCAAAGCCTCAGTGTATGCATCCTATAAAATTGGAGTTTTAGTGATATTCAACCCTACAAGTTGGCAGAATATTAATTCAGATTTATAGTAAAACACCCTTAGCCCAGTATTTGTCATACTACAAATTTTCAAAAA
>PVIU01030855.1:0-15564 GCA_004026605.1 Ondatra zibethicus | reverse complement strand
GGAAGTTGGAAGCAAACAAGATCATCAAGCAAAAGTTGGAAGCCAGGGGGCGGGGACAAAAATGGGAGGTAGGGGAGCAGGGGAAGGGGAGAGGGGGAAGGAGAAGGGAGAAGGACTGGGGAGAGCTTGGGGGAGTGGGAGGGTGAAGATGGAAGAAAGGTGGACAATGGAGAAGGGAATAAGATATCTACATTAAGAGAATCATTTTAGGGTTGGCAAGATACTTGGCCCTGGGGATCCCAGATGTCCACGGGCATGTCCCCAGATAGGTATTCAGGCAGCAGAGGAGAGGGTGCCAGAACCAATTTAACTAATTTAAGAGCAGTAATTAACTTACTGCTGCCCAGAATTTCCCAGTGACAAGTTAATCTGTCAGTTGAACCTTGTCAAGAACTAAAGCTCATGCTCTCAATTAACACAGTAAGATGAAGATGGGGGAAAGCTAAAAGCAATCGAACAGTGAGACTGCAGTGACTAGGCATAGGTTGAAGCGATTACCACCTATAAGCTTCTACAGCTGAGGAAGAGAAAGCTTAGGGGAGAGAGAGAGAGAGAGAGAGAGAGAGAGAGAGAGAGAGAGAGAGAGAGGATTCCACAAAAGCTATGACTGTAAGAGAGAGGGGGGGGGATTCCACAAAAGCTATGACTGTAAGAGAGAGAGAGAGAGAGAGTGAGAGAGAGAGAGAGGATTCCACAAAAGCTATGACTGTAAGACCACAGTTATGTGGCCCATCAATCATAGAGCTTGTCAGGGTTCTCTAGAGTAACAGAATTTATAGGATGAATATTTATAATATATTATATAGGCGTAGATATAAATATGAATGGGATTTATTAGAATGACTTACACACTGAGGTCCAGCTAATCTAACAATGCCTGGCTGTGCACATGCTCAAAAATCCGGTAGTTTCTCAGTCCACAAGGCTGAGTGTATTAGCTGATCTTCAGTAGACCCTGGAATCCAGAAGAAGAAGTCTCCAAAGCCAGTGAAGGAATGAACTTGCTAGCAAGGCAAAGGCAAGCGGGCAAAGAGCAAAAGCTTCTTTCTTCCATGTTCTTATATAGGCTTCCAGCAAAAGGTGTTGCTCAGATTTAAGGTTTATGTGTTCCTGCAACAAGGTACAGATTAAAGGTATATGTCTTCCTATCTCAAAGATCCAGATTAGAAGTGAAACTAACTTCAGTTAAGCAAAAATCCCTCATAGATGTGTCTTCCATTCTTATATTTCAGTAAATTCCAGATTTGTACAGGTGACAACCGAGAGTATACATCACATTAGAGAAAGCATATGAAAAATAAATGTCTTCTGCGTGTTGATATCATTTGCATAGCACGTTTTGTTGAAGATACTGTCTTGTCTTCAGTGTGTATTTACAGTATTAATGAAAAATAAGGTAGCTGTCATTTTGTGGAAATATTATTGTGTCCTCTTACCTATTCCATTGACATGTCTGTGTCTATGCTGCTGTCATACAGATTTTATCACTACCGCTCTTCATATAACTTGAAATCAGGTATGTAATGCTACCTACAGTATTCCTTCTGTTCAGGATTATTTTGATTATTTGTGATCTTCTGTGTTTCCGTATAATTATTTTTTCAAATACTATTTTCTCTTTTAAAATATATTTAAAGTAGGACGTGGTAGCATTCACTGGTCATGCTGGGGTCTGCACTGGATGGGGCCCGAGAAGAAGTGGGCATATGCCTCAATTCATAACCCAGAAGCAATCTCCAATTGATAAGCAATTGCAAATGAAAATTTAGTTTTCTTCAAGGGTGTCTCACTGGGAAAACAAACTTCTGGGTTTTTTTAATTGATTTTTATTGAGCTCTACATTTTTCTCTGCTCCCCTACCTGCCTCTCCCCTCCCCTTCAACCTGCCCCCAAGGTCCCCATGCTCCCAATTTACTCAGGAGATCTTGTCCTTTTCTACTTCCCATGTTGACTAGATCCATGTATGTCTCTCTTAGGGCCATCATTGTTGTCTAGGTTCTCTGGGATTGTGGTGTAGGCTGCTTAACTTTGTTTTATGTTTAAAAACATAAAACTTATGAGTGAGTACATGTGATACTTGTCTTTCTGTGTCTTGGTTACCTCACTCAAAATGATGTTTTCTAGCTCCACCCATTTTCCTGTAAAATTCAAAATGTCATTATTTGTTTTTGCTGTGTAGTACTCCATTATGTAAATGGACCACATTTTCCTCATCCATTCTTCAGTTGAGGGGTATTTAGGTTGTTTCCAGTTTCTGGCTATGACAAAAAAAATTTCTGCTATGAACATATGGAAAAGAAAAAAACCCGGGATAGCCAAAATAATCCTGTACAATAAAAGAACAAACTCATCTTCAGGGTAGGCAACATGCTCAGCAGTAGAAGGCCAAAAGGGAACAGCTCATAAACATCTTTGGAGATTTATTTTGTCATAAAATTTGTGTCTGTATTTGTGCTAATGCCATGGTGTTTTTATTACTATTGCTCTGTTGCACAATTTGAATAAAGTGATTAGTATTACCTCTAACATTTCTTTGATTATTCAGGATTGTTTTAGCTATCCTGGCTTATTACTGTTGTTGCTGCTGTTTCAATATGAAAGATGAAAAATTTGTTCTTTCAAGATCTGTGAAGAATTTTGTTGCAATTAATGAGTATTATATTGAATCTGTAGATTGCTTTTGGTATGACTGCCATTTTTACTGTATTAATTCGACTCATCCATGAGTACAGGGGATCTTTCCATTGATGCCTTCTGTAATTAATTTCTTCAGTATCTTAAAGATTTTGTCATAAAAATCTTTCAGTTGACGAAAATCAGTGCTCTTAACTGCTGAGCAATCTCTCCAGGCCCATCTGTTTTATTGTCATTAAAATAATGTGTGTTAGAAAGTAATCAACAACTATTTCAGAAGGCTTTAGCATATATCATGGTGCGGGAGAATTGTCTGTATTCTGTCAATCATGTTTTAAATAAACGCTGATTGGCCATTAGCCAAGGAGGAAGTAGAGGCAGGAAAACCAGACAGGAAGTAGAGGTGGCACAGGAGAATTCTGGGAAGAAGGAAGCCCATTCCTCCCAGACCTGCCCAGACCACCGAAGAAGCAGGATGTGACCTGCCCCACTGAAAAGATACTGAGCCATGTGGTAACATAGATAAGAATAATGGGTTAATATAAGCTGCAAGAGCTAATAAGAAGCCTCAGCTAATAGGCCAATCAGTTTATAACCTAATGCAGACTCTCTGTGTGATTTTTTCTGGGACTAAATGCCTGGGGGACCAGGCAGGACAAAAACCCTGACAAGAAGGCCCTTCATGTTACAATATCAGATTGGTCAGATGGCTCAATGGATAAAGAGATTGTTTATGCAAGCATGAATGCTTGAGCTGGAATCAAAGCACCCATGATGCAATTAAGTATGTCAACGTATGTCTGCATCATCAGTGCTGGTATAAGTCAGAGACAAATATCCCTACTATTTTGCAGACAAGTCATTCTAGTAGAAGTGGATAGTTCCAGGCCCTGTCTCAAAGAAATAAGTGAACATTGAAAGATGAAGACATCCAATAGCTTGACCTCCAGCACAACCAGCACCTGCACACATACAACACACACAAGTACATACATATTCATGCACAATTAGTACACTATATTGTATACTAGTTAACTTAGATAATTTTGACAGTTTATAAGCTATGCAAAGGAAAATATTGAAAATCTATGAGAAAATACTTGAGTCAGTTCAATCAAATGTGTAAAACATCAACAGAAAAAAAGTAAAAGACAAAACAAGTAGCAAACCTTTCTATGATTATGCATTGGAAGAAATAAATTTTTAACATCTTCAAACTAACCAAAGAAATCTATAAATTTGCTGGTATCCCTATGTAAATCTCAATGAAAATTTCCCCTGTAATTGAAATTAATCCTAACATTTATATGGAAACACACACACACTATTGAAAAGTCAAAGCTGCAGAGAAAGAAAATCTAAAATATCCCGTTTTCTTTTTCAAATATATGACAAAAATCTATGAATAACAACAATCCATAATACAAAGAAATGTAAATCAAGAAATAACCTAGGGTGCATAAAGCAGAAGCACACACACACACACAGTAAAACATTCACAGAAGAGTACCACAGTACACAGTGAGAAAAACAGCATAGTCAATGGAGCTTGGAATTTTTCATATATATGCAAAATAAAGAGGATGTTTACTTTATGTCTTACAAAACACCCATTCAAAATGGATTAAACTACTAAAGGAGACTAATGATATACCTCAGAGAGTAAAGTAACCCATTTCTAGCCTAAAAGCCTGAATTGAATTCCCAGGACCCACAAGGTAGAAGGAGAAAACAGACTCTTCCAAGATGCCTTCTGATTTATACACAATATTTGTGACATATGTGCCCTTTCCTTCACAATAAAGAAATAAGAATGTGTGTGTGAATATATAAGTGTGTGTGTGTACATTTACATATACATATATATAGTATCTACAATATGTACACACATATGTGTGTATATGTGTATATATATGCACATATTGCCTTTTCTTGAAAATAGGTCCTTTTTCTCATATAATACACCCTGATACCCTGATTATAATTTCCCCTCTCTATATATCCCTGTTCCTCTCCATATTTCTTGTATTCAGATGCACTCCCTTTCTTTCAGTAGAAAAGAACATGACTCTAAGAGATAACAAAATATAACCAAGTAAAATGTAATAGTACAAATCTGAAAATATCACATCAAAATTGTACAAGGTGTATTAGTTAGGGTTTTGTAGAAAACTATATTTCCTCTTTTATTCCCAAATATATATATACATATATATGTATGTGTGTATATTCTTATGTATTCATATATATAAAATATAATATATATTTACTGGAATAGATTCAGTCCAACTAATCCAACACTGGCTAGCTGTGAATGGAAAGTCCAAGAATCTAGTAGTTTCTCAGTTTCACAAGGCTGGGTGCCTCATCTGGTCTTCTATATATGCTGGAATCCAAAAGAAGTAGGCTCTAAGATGTGCTAGCAAGGTGAGGGCAAGCAGGCTAAGACCAAGAGCTTCCTTTTTCCATGTCCTTATATAGGTTTCCAGCAGAAAGTGTGGCCCAGACTTACCTCAAGGTCTGGATCAGTCATGTGTCTTTCTGCCTCAAGATGAGGATCAATGTGTTGTTCTACTTCAAATGTCCAAGCTAGAAATGGATTTACCCACTTCAAAATAATCAGCAAATCTCTCACAGGTGTGCATTCCAATTTTAGAATGTGGTTCATTCCAGATATAATATAGATTAGAACCAAGAATGGCTATCACACAAGGCAAAACAGCAGAAGGAAAAGAACCCTGAAAGAAGGTCCACTTATTGACACACATAAATCCCTGTGCTTGCTGCTTCTGTGAGTTTAAGTTTCCCTCAGTTGATTTAGAGTATCTTGTTCTCTTAGTGTCCTCCATCACCCCTGACTCTTACACTCTTTCTGCCTCCTTGTCTGTAGGGTTCCCTGAGTTCTAAGACGATGGAGACATTCCATTCCAAGGTTTCTCTCTCTGCCTGAATTATGCCTGGTTGTAGGTATTTGTTTTTCCCTTCTGCTGGAGGAAGAAGCTTCATTGATGATGGCTGAAAAAGGGATTGTCTATGAGTACAGCAGAATATCATTGGAGTCATTTTATCACTACTACCATTTTTAGAGACCAGTAGTATTTGGTTTTACTCTAGATCTCTGTGCTATCTGTTCTCTGGTTCTTGGTCACCCAAGCAGTTCTGGATATGGGTAGTATCTTGTGGTGTGGGTCTTGCATCATATCAGACATTGGTTGGCTACTCCCACAAGCTTTGTGCCACTATTGCCCTAGCATATTTTGTAGGCAGGACAGTATCATAAAACAAAGGATTTGTAGTTAGTTTCATGTTTGTGTTCCTCTTTTGGAAACCTGCAGAGTACCTTCCCATTCCAAAGAAGCTGGAGGTTCTATGTAGGCACCAGCTCAACTGCTCCATGGCCAATGAGTTGTGCAGGTGTTGTCTTCAGCAATGGGACTTTGCTGTTTGTGGAGAGAACCTAAAGAAAGATAATATATTTTAAAAAGCTTTAAATATAAATCTGATACTGATAGACTCATAAAAGGAACAGGTGGAAAGACAGCAATTACTACAAAATGACATGAAAACCAAGCAATTAATGATGAGTAGGACCATAACAACCTCAAAATGTTCTGTGTAACAAAGAAAGTGTGACGAAAGCATAACTTCCAAAATAAGGTAAAATGTTTTTAAATCATTTTCCCGATAAGGATCTAGGATGTAAAACATGTACATTGAGTTTCTCCTGCAAATCCATACTAAGGACCAAAGCAACAGTAAACATGTATCCCAACTAAAAGCAAAGAATCTGAGCAATGCAAATTAGATCAAGACTCAGAGGCTAATGGACCCAGCATACAAGATGCTCGGTGGTCACATGTCCCAAGAGAAACCCAGGTCAAAACTATAGCGATGAATCACAGCAGTTAAATGACAAATATTACAATAATAAAGATTAAGAAGGATTGGAATAATAATCAAAACTCACAAATTACTATGGTGTAAAATGTTTCCACAACTATGAAAGAAGGAATGGAGTGTGTTTTGAAAATTAAAAATAGATCTACACATGTGGCCATCAATCCTAAACCTATGTAAATACCAAAAGGAATAGAAATCAGTGTCTCAAGGGATAGCAACACACCTGTGTTCATCTCACTATCTATAACAATAAATTGTGGATATATACATGGACCGGTTGTTCTATAGAAAAACAGGCAAGAAAACAGTATATATGCATATAAAACATATTACTCAGCTTAAAAAAGAGAAATACCTTGGTATTGCTTATAAAAAGGGTAGATATGCAGGACATTATACTAACTATAATAAACCATACAATAATAAATGCTGCTTTATTACACTTAGTGAGGTATTTAAAATATTAAAACTCAAAGAGACACGGCCTCAAATTTTACTCATCAAAAGTTACGATAAAGGAAAAGTGTGCAGCTGGCCTTTGATTGGCATGAACCTTCACTTATGAAAACTGGATTAGTTAGACAAGGTACTGAAGACATTTAATCCTAACTACCTGGAAGCTAAGTCAGGAGGAATATAACTTAGAAGCCATCTTGGACTACACGGGGAGATATCTGTTGTGAATATTGCATAGCATAGTGACTAGACTCAATAATACCATACTGTGTACTAAGAAATATGGTAAGAAGAACGATTTCATGGTAGATTTCTTACAACAGACAAAATACAAAAAAAAATAATACTTGAAACCTTCTTAAGATCTTAGATACTTCAATTATCTTGAAGTCCTAGCAATAGTACATGGGAATATGCAAATTCCAAACTTTGTGTATGTTAAATATGTGAAATTTACTGTGCATCACTTATAACAGTAAGATTGTTGTGTTTCCAAACTGTCAATTGATTTTATTGAATACAAAATTAACAAAAAATAGAGAATGGATATTCTGCCTGGGTTATAAACCTTTAATGCCAGCACTGAGGAATGGAGGCAATAGGGTCTTAATTCTCAAGACAACCTGGAGGACAAACAACACATATGATACTTTTAATGGAAATCTTATACAAAATAAGACCATTTGAAAGGTGAATATTGACAATTTCTCATAAGATTGAAATCATTCCTTTAGCTATGGGTGTGGTTACCTGGTGATTTTATCTTGGTTTGTGTTTTGCTTCTTTTGTATTGTTTTCTCCCTTTCCAACATGTAGGCTTTTGGTTTCACAAGGTCGGTGGTGGAACATGACGTTCTTGAGTGGAGCCGCTATGGCTCTTGTACTGTCTGACATAGACATTTGAGAACTGAGGCTGCACAGCCCTGCCCAGGGGCTGTGTAAGAATCTGTAAGGTCTGCTGAGGTTGACTGAGACCCCAAAGTAGTGCAGAAAGGTAGGGGCATCTTAGACAGTTTAGCTTTTATCAAAGTTTCCTGCAGGACAAAGCTCCAAACGTCTATGTTGTGGGCAAAGTGACGTAAATCAAAATTTTAAATCCAAGCAGCTTTAACCGATCCCTTTTAAACGAAGAAGCTGACAAGTTTGTGATTTGTGAGTATTTAAGCTGTCATTGGCCACCCAGTGTCATGTTAATGATTTTTCCCCTTTAGATGACAAATCCAACTGATTAACTGTCCTAACTGCTACTGTGCACATCTTCCCCTAGCAGGAGCCTGAGGAATTTAGAGGGTATTTTTTTAACTACAATTTTGTTTGAGACTTTAAAAGACAGACAAAAGCTTTCTTTATGAACATGTATGTAATAGTTAAAAACACCTCATGTCTGTGTTGTAAAAGCAAATTGATGCACTGCAGGATGTCTGTCTGAGTGACAAGAATATGACACATTTTGGAAAATTCTCTCATGTCTAACAGGATACAATCAAAATAAGAACCTACTTTTTCTACTTGTTTTAATTCCCCTCCCCCACTCTCTCTCTCTCTGCGTGTGTGTGTCTGTGTGTGTATGTGCATGGGTGTGGTTTTTGTGTGTGTACATGGGTGTGTAGGTCAGAGGACAACTTGTAAGACTTGGTTCTAACTTTCCTTCATGTGAATTCTGGGAATGAAGGTCGTGTCATCAGACTTGGAGACAGCAGTTTTGAATACTGAGCCATCTCTTAGGCCCTGAACCAAGCACTTTTGTCAAGCTTATAAACATAATTGACAAGGTTGTTAGTCTACAGTAACTTTACTTTGGCTCATTTAAAATCTTAATCAAATTAGAGGATTTAAATTATTTGTACAATATCAATGACATATGAAATCTATATATCATAACCTCCAAAACTACATGAGGTACTCAAAAAGGATATATGTGTGTGTGTGTGTGTGTGTGTGTGTGTGTGTGTATGTACAATAATGTTATTGAAATGCTTGAGCTTTCTGTCTTCACACTTTGACAGCAAAATAAATAATTGGTTAATTAAATTAAAATAAATATTGATTAATTCTACTTCATTCTCACTTTCACTAATGGAAAGTTTGTGTGTGTGTGTGTATGTGTGTGTGTGTGTGTTTAATCACATTAAACTACCTTGCTGATTGATCTTAAAGTGGTACTTAGAGGGTCTACCGACAGCCTACCAACAGGGATGCCAAGTAGGTTCAAGGTTCTATGACAAATTTCAGAAAAGTATTTAGTTATAAATATATGTTGCATTCTGTGTCTCCAATACAGTTATTTTTGTCACTTTACACAAATAGAAGCATCACGCAACTAGATTAAGCAAGTGGCTCTACCTCTTATCTCAAACTCTACCTGAGTAAATTTCTGTGCCATTGCACTATGAAACCATGGAGCCTTCTGTAGGGTTTTACATTGTCAATACCAATTACCTTTTTGTGTACTCTCACACCACAAAAAAAAAAAAAGTTTTTGAAAAATCATTTTCTCATTTCAACACTGTTATAATTTTAGGTCTTGTTAGCGTACATTACTGAATTTCATTATGATTTTTTCATGCATATACATATTGTACTTTCATGTTCTTCATCCCCATCCCTTCTTCTCTCTCCCCTTTCTCCTCCCATTATTCTCTTTCCTTTTTCCCAAATATTCCCCGCTCAAAATTCATATTTTATTTTTTTATAAATGTGCATTCTACATATGAGAGAAGGAACAACATTATCTTCATTACTCTAGATTATTTTGCTTATTGTGATGAACTCAGTGCTACTAGTTAGTTTTTATCAACTAAACAAATTAGATTTACCATTGAAAGGGAATTTCAAATGAGAAAATGCTTCCAACAGATTGCCTGTGGGCAAATCTATCTGGTATTTTCTTTGTTAGTGAATGATATAGGAGACCCCTTCTCACTGACAGGGAATTGCTACCCCTGTACAGGTAGTTTTAGATGTTATAAGAAAGCAAGCTGAACAAGCCATAGGGAGTCAGCTAGTAAGCAGTGTTCGTTCATAATTAATTTCTGCTTAAGATCCCCCTCCAGGTCCTGCCTTGAGTTCTTCCTCGGCTTCCCACAGTGATAGACCATAGTATATAAAGTTATGCCAAATAAGTCCCCTTATGCCTTATGTTGGTTTTGTTCATGGTGTTTTATCACAATAATGGGGAGCCACCAAGGACACTAATTAGTTTTCTTTTAAAAGCAATAATTTTGTTCTTTAAGATCAAATAAAGCTTCAGTGTGTGAATGTACCACATTTTCTCCATCCAGCAGTCCACTGATAGATACCGAGACTCGTCTTGTAACAGGCTATTGAGAAGACTGCTCCAATAAAGATGATTGTGCAGAAGTCTCTACAATTTCTGTGTCATCATAAAAAATATAGGTCCTTCCAAGAGACAAAGCAGAAAAATTCATCTGTTCTATAAATTCATATGAATTATGGCTATCATGTAACCCATAGGGTAATACAAGAAAAGAGTTTCCATTGCACTTTGAAATAGAATGTGTAGATGTGGATTATCCCTAATTTAACCACAAAGCAAAACCTAAAATTTGGCACATTGTAGATGAACAGGTCTGAGTAACCTGAAAAAGAGAAAGCAAAAAGAGAGTAGAGCTAGTAAACAAATTATAAACCTAAAATGCACTCTGGGATATCTCTCTCAGAAAAATTAGGAAGACTAATAATATTTAATTTCTACTATTTTGATGGTGGTCATTAAAATGCACTCTGGGATATATCTCTCAGAAAAATTAGGAAGACTAATAATATTTAATTTCTACTATTTTGATGGTGAAATAACAGAAAAGTTAGCTAAACCACACCATGGATATTCAACAAATGTTCTTGGTCAATATTAAAATTGTATTCTAGCAGTTCCCATGTGTGTCCAATTAGAAAGACAGTCATAACTCGGTCTTCTCCTAATTAAGTAGAGAAAAATGTTCACAATAAAATTTGGGTGTTCCAGTTTTAATTTAGTTAATTTTCTTATCAGATTTGGAAACTCTTGAGGTTGGACCAAAAAATGTCTCTTTTTAAAAGCAGTGATCAAACTACTTTAGCATGTTGACAGGTTGGTTGTTTCAAAGTCTGTCTAAGTGAAGGTGAAGTGCAAATAGTCACTTCCTATGGGGAGCCAGCTCTAGGCCTGATGTGTAGGTTCACATTACACTAAATGCCATTATCTGAAATCAAGCGTTGCTCTATTTCAAAGGGCCCCAGGCAGCTTGCTGAATTTTATGCTGTTCCTGCATTTGTGTTTACTCTCTACAGAGTTTCAACTAGGAATTTAACTCTATTTTATTAAATAATGCTGAACTCTCATTCACTTCTCAAAAAACCTATCTTGTCTATCAGAAGAAAGTTGTTGCTAGAGAGATGGATCAGTGTTTAAGAGCAATGGTTGCTCTTCCAGAGGTCCTGAGTTCAATTCCCAGCAACCACATGATGGCTCACAAACATCTGTGATAAAATCTGGTGCCCTCTTTAAAAAAAAAAAAAGAAAGTTGTTCTAAAATTCAGAGGAATTTAAGAGAAAGAAACTCATAAAACTATTCTTTTTATTCTGGGAGTTCTTTATAGATTAAATCATTAAAAGTAGCTGCTAAGTCACACATAGAAACTTTCTGCTTAAATTCAAATATTCAAGTTATTACATAAACTCTTCATTTATGAATTGCCCCCAAAGAAAACTCCTGTATTCCTGTACTAATACCATTATACTAAATTATTAAAACATGTTTATAAACATCAGAATATTTATGCTCATGTATTATTATTATTATTATTATTATATTCACTGTGTGATCATAATGAAGAATACAGAATTTAAACCTCAGTGGCTCTTCTAATTTTATTTTTGTTCAAGATAATAAATATCTCTGTTCTTCATCAATCATACCTAATGCAGAATGTAATCAACAACCAAAAACTGCAAACTTTATTGGCAATCAAATGAATAGATGTCTTTTGAGTTTTAATGATATATATAAAAAATCACCATTAATAAATCAGAACATATATTATGTTTTATTGTTAAATCTATTGTTTTTATTGGTTCTCTGATAGTTCATACCATATGTCTTGATTATATTCACCAGTTCTCCCAACTAACTTCCTTAATTTATCTATACTTTCCCTACCTATTCAACTATGTGACATTTTTCTTAATCCTTCAAAAACTATTTGTACTTCCCAAATATTCTTGGAGGCATGTTCTTCCATTGGAGAAAAGTCAATTTACCAAGTGCTATAGTTGTAGAAATTTGCAGATCAAGAAATGAGCTCACATCTCCTCCTGTCTCCACGTTTTTGTTCAACCATTATGGATGCTAACTCTGAAATCTTAAACCAAATTAAGTGCTTTTGTTTATAAATTGCCTTGATCATGATATCAGAAAAAAGAAAAGTAACTAAGACAGAAATTGGTGGTAGAAAGTGGGATATTGCTTTGACAGGCCTGGCCATGCTGTTTTGATTGGAAGGCAGAAGACAGCAAATTTGGACTAGAAAAACAGTTGAAGGCTGTAAGCAGAGCTTAAAGGGCCATGCTATTATGAGCTTTGTAAAGTGATGCTGAGAGAAACTTGGACTATGGATGCCTAGAATACCCTATCATCATAGAGCCTTTATACAGCAACTGACAGAACCAGATACAGAGATCCACAACCAAGTGCCTGGCTGAGCTCCGGGAATCCAATAGAAGAAAGGGAGAAGGGGATATATGAGCAAGGGAGGTCAAGATCAGGAGGGAGAAATCTACAAATCCATCTTAACCAAGCTCATGGAAACTCAATATCTCTAGACCCATAGTTGTGGAGCCTCCATGGGACAGAACTAGGCCCTCCACATGTGGGAGACAGTGGCGAAGCTTGGGCTATCTGTGAGGCACCTGGCAGTAGGAAGATTATCTATCCTTGGTGCATGAGCTAGCTTGTGGGAGCGCATTCCCTATGGTGGGATACCATGCTAGGCTTAATGTAAGGGGGAAGGGCTTGGTCCTGCCCCACCTTAAGGTGCCAGACTTTGTTGACTTCCCATGGGAACCCTTAACAATTGGAAGGAGAGGATGGCAGGACTGGTGGGGAAGTGGGTGGGGACAGAACATGGAGTGCCTGGGGGAGAACTGTGGATGGAATATAAAATAAAATTTTTAAAAAGAAGTTTCACACAGTATTAGATCCTAGGTTGCAGTCAATGGTTGTTATTTTTAGCAAGAATGGAACTTCTTTCTACCTTTACCCTAAGACCTTTCCTGATGCTAAATTGAAATGTAACAAATTAATTTCTCTGGCAGAGAATATTTTAAAATAGTCTAATATTGTCTCTGTGGCAGGATTTTAAGTCATAGCTGTTCTATAATGAAAAATAGCAAGTGAGGCAGAGAGTACTAGAAAATGTGCAGTTTAAAGAGAAAAACAGAACCAGGAAATTTAATGTTGGAGTCAAGGCCTGATCTTTTTTTTAAATATTCTTTTATTTTTCATTCAAAAAAAATTTACACTTCCTCCCCTTCTCTCAGTCCCCTCCCACTCCCCCACTAACCCTCCTCCCTCCCCCTGCTTCCTTAAGAGGGGGCAGGGTACCCTGCCTTTGGGAAGTCCAAGGCCCTCCTCCCTCAATCCCAGACTAGGAAGGTGTGCATCCATATGGACTAGGTTCCCAAAAAGCTAATACATGCAGAAGAGATAGGGCCCAGTGCCATTATCATTGGCTTCTCAGTCAGCCCCCATTGACAGCCCCATTCAGAGATTCTGGTTTGATCATATGCTCATTCAGTCCTGGTGGATTTGGTGAGCTCCCATTAGATCAGGCACACTGTCTCGGTTGGTGGACCAGCCTCTCCCGGTCCTGACTTCTTTGCTCATCTTCTCCCACCTTCTGCTCTTTGACTGGAGCTTGGGAGCTCAGTCCATTGCTCTGATGTGAATGTGGGTCTCTGTCTATATCTCCATCCATCGGACAAAATTTCTATGGTGATGATAAAGATATTCATCCATGTGACTATGGGACAAGGCTAGTTCAGGCACCCTCTCCTCTGCTGCCCAAGGACCTAGCTGGGGACATTCCTGTGGACACCTGGGATCCCCTCTAGAGCCAAGACTCTTGCCAATCCTAAAAGGACTCCCTTAATGTAGATATCTTCTTCCCTTCTCCAATATCCGCCCTTCCTCCGTCTCCACCCTCCCACTCCCCCAAGCGCTCCCAAGTCCATCCCCTCTCCCTTCTCCCTCCCTGTCTCCCTTTCACCCCACCCCACCCCTACCTCCACCCCATTCCCATTCCTGTGTCAAGGCCTGATCTTATCTGAATAAAAGAAAGGGTGCCCTGAGATGAAGACCCCACCTTCCTATTCTTCCTACTTGTGAAAAGTAAAAGCATTAGAAAAATTCTACTCCTTAAGAAATCAAATGAAAGCTACTGAAAATTCAATTAAGGGAGTTTATGCACAAGTTTATACTCAAGTAGTCCAAATGGATCAAAGACCTCAACATAAAGCCAACCACACGGAACCTTATAGAAGAGAAAGTGGGAAGTACACTTGAACGCATTGTCACAGGAAACTACTTCCTATATATGACTCCAATATCAAAGAAACTGAGAGAAACAATTAATAATGGGACCTCCTGAAACTGAGACACTTCTGTAAAGCAAAGGACATGGTCAACAAGACAAAACAGCAGACTACAGAATGGGAAAAGATCTTCACTAACCCCACATCAGACAGAGGGCTGATCTCCAAAATATATAACAAACTAAAGAAATTGGTCATCAAAAGAACAAATAATTCTGTAAAAAAAATGGGGTACAGACCTAAACAGAGAACTCTCAACAGATGAATCTAAAGTGGCTGAATGACACATAAGGAAATGTTCAACATCCTTAGCCATCTGAGAGATGCAAGAACAAAAACACTGATGACAACTTATGCTGGTGAGGATGTGGGGTAAAGGGAACATTTCTGCATTGCTGGTGGGAGTGCAAACTGGTACAGCCCCTTTGGATATCAGTATGGTGATTTCTCACAAAACAACCTTCCTTAAGACCCAGCAATACATTTTCTGGGTATATACCCAAAGGATGCTCAATCCTACCACAAGGGCATGTGCTCAACTGTGTTCACAGCAGCATTGTTTGTCATAGCCAGAACCTGGAAACAACTTAAATGCCCCTTAATCAAAGAATGGATGAGGAAAATGTGGTACATTTACTCAATGGAGCACTACACAGTAGAAAAAAATGACATCTTGAGTTTACAGGCAAATGGATGGATCTAGAAAACATCATGTTGAGTGAGGTAACTCAGACCAAGAAAGACAAACATCATATGTACTCACTCATAAGTGGCTTTTTTTTTTTAATCTGTCTCATTCAAAATGACTTTATTGTTACTTTAGAAGGGGAAGTAATATTTTTATGACTTGGGTGGTTATTCAGTAGAGCACTGTGCATGAAAAAACAGTGGTTTTTAGGTTCAGAACAGTCAAGCATAATGCCATCTGAGAGTCTTCCTCCCTCTTTCGTTTGGGCAGTATGCCAGTGTTCACCAGGTGAGTC
>PVIU01030854.1:0-15569 GCA_004026605.1 Ondatra zibethicus | reverse complement strand
AAAGGAAGAGCTGCTTGACGTTCCAGTCGAAAGTCTTCTCCAAATCCGCAGAGATGTGGAACGTGATGAAGCCCAGGTCGCTTCTTTTTCTGGGTCCGGTGAAGTCCTCCACTTTTTTGAGCAGGATCCTGGAGACTTGCAGGCGCACTGGCGCGCTTCTGTCTTTGAAGGCGGTGGTGAGGATGCAGCCCAAGGTGAGCGCCGCCATGACGCTCAGCGTGAAGGCGAACAGCGAGTTCGCCCGCGACAGCAGGGTGTTCATGTTGCGGGATGAATCGGCGGCTCCCTGCACGCGGGCTCCACCGGCGCTCGCTCTCTCGCTCGCTCGCTCGCTCACAGTGACTCGCTCGCTGGGCAGGGCTTGCTGTCTGCTCGCGTTCCCTCTGCCTTCCTCTGCCTTCCTCTGGCTCGCGCGGAATGCTGGGCGCGCGCACGCGTCCCTGGAGCGCGCACCGCCCACGTTGCCTTTTCTTTTTCTCCCCCAGGTCACTACTGGTCAACCCTGCCACCTCTGTCAGCTGATAGTCTAAGGCACTTGGGGCATCTGACAGGAAACAGCAGCACCGTGTCTCTGTGTGGCTGAATAAGCCCAGGAGGACTTGAGCTGCCTCATCTCCCACACCCAGACACAGTCACTGAAGGTCCCATCTGCCCTGTCCAGGGAACCCTTCCCTTTGCACACTGCTGCATCATGGCTTCCATACAGCCTAGCCCCTCCCCTGGCCTTCTGCAACAGGTTCCTGATGGCTGTACCCCCACACTAGCTCACCCTGCCTCTCTGCAGTCCATTCTCTGCACAGAGAGCAGCCATCATCACCTACAGGTCATTCCCTGCTGGGATCCTCCACACTCAAAAGACAGTCATAGTGTTAAACATGTGACCCAGACTCTGTGCTACATCTGCTCTTTCCAGCTCATCCCCCATCAGCCTGTGTGTTGTGTGCCAGGCTCCAGCCGCTGGGCTTGTCCTCTGCTCCTGGACCAACTGGAGCCCACACAGTGCAAGCACATCAAGAAATGGCTTGTCCGTGTTGGCTTCTTATCATTCAGGACTGGGTTCTAAAGCCACTTCCAGGAAAGGCCTTCACTGACAGCTCTGTGTGTAATAATCCCTGTCACCTGATTTCTTAATTATTATTCTCTCAATCACAAATTGCCGTTCCAATCGATTTATCTTCTTTGTCCCAGTTTCCCAAGCTTTAATGACAGTTCAGTGACCCTGGCTATCTTGTTCTTTTTGTGTTTCCCCAGTGCTTAAATCAGAGGCTTGTGCATGAATCTGAATAAATATTACTTAATTGAAGGAAATACTATTTGACACATCAGAACAGACAAAGGAACCAAATATGTACAAGTCAGAATCCATAAAATCACATGTGCAAAAATTCTAAATATTTTAAAAACATTAGAAAGACTTGTCGAAAACCCACATTGCTTTTCAAACCTATCAGAATATCCATATCAGAATGAATTGGAGAAACTATTGAGAACATAGAGACTTCCCACCTCATGTCCCTCGTTTAAGTCTGCAATTTTAGGGCAAGGGTGGCACATGAAATGTCTTCCAGTTTAATACATTTCTTCTGATAAGTTTGATGAAAACTTCCTACTTGGAATATTCTAGACTAACATTTGAGTACCACTAATTGAATTTCACCCTTGCAGAGATTTTAGACTAGATGGTCTCTATTGATATAATTACTCAAAGTAGCCTAGTCCTTCAACCCACAGGAGGTCACAGGGTACTAAGAATATGAGTACACACTTGACCTTGACTGAGCGCTTCTTGAGAGGAATCTCTTTTCCCACTGAATTATCTTTGGATCTTTTACAAAAAAAAAAGTCATTGATGTACATATGGATCTATTTCTGTAATCTTTATTTAGTTCCTTTGATTTAGTTTCTCAACTTGATTTTAGTAGAACACTTTCTTGACTGCAATAGGATTATCAGAAATCTTGAAGTCAGGGTATTGTTTATTGTGTTTTCAAAAAACTTCATCTTTTGAGCTTTCACTGAATATGAGTATCAGCCTGTCATTTTCTTTATAAAAATTTTTGGAGTTTTATTGGAATTGCAGTGACTGTTTTTTTTTTTGTTTGGTTGGTTTTGGTTTTTCGAGGCTGGCTTTCTCTGTAGCTTTGTAGCCTGTCCTGGAACTAGCTTTTGTAGACGAGGCTGGCCTCAAACTCACAGAGATCTGCCTGCCTCTGCCTCCCGAGTGCTGGGATTAAAGACGTGAGCCACCACTTCCCTTCTTGCAGTAACTGTTTTTGTTTTAAAATATCCAATGTAATTGCATGGGAAAAGAGACTTCTCAAGAAATAGTTCTTAGTCAAGTGTGTACTCATATTCATAAATATGAACCGTGCTCTATCTATTGTACTGCATTCAAAAAAGTGAATTTCACGGGGATCAGTATCTAAATAGAGATGCCAGCTGTTGAACTTCCATCAGAAAATATGAAAGATTAACCTTCTGCTCTTTTGTTTAGACACTAAAAGCACAATTTCTAAGTAAGAAATTATTAAATTGCACTTTTTTATACACCAAAAAGTTGATTTATTCTAAAGCTACTACTAAGATAACATAAAGACACGTTTCTGAGAGAAAATATTTCAAAACCTTAGTAGCTAAGAGAACTAATAACTAGATCAGAAATTGTCACTAAAGTAAATATGAAGAAAGTCATTTCACAGTTAAGGATTAATTATATAAAAACTGCTCAAGGTTGATCTAGTCAATGTTCCTTCATGGATCGGGAGGGGCTCATAAGGCCCCACTCCTGCTTGAGAAGCTATATGCAATTGAAGGGTGTAGGGGAAAAGAAAGTCGACTTTCATCGTGGGTGGTGCCCCTGGCAGATTGCCCATGCTATAATGGACAGCCCTAAATCCACATGTGAGCAACACTAATTAGACCCATATATGTATACACACACACACACACACACACACATGTATATATGAAGTTGGGAGGAGGATGTGATGAGAGGGACCTTGGGAGGAGATAGAGGAGAGGAAAATAGGTGGATTTGATCAAAATAAAATATATTCTTTTTTTTTTGGTTTTTTGAGACAGGGTTTTTCTGTGGCTTTGGAGCCTGTCCTGGAACTAGCTCTTGTAGACCAGGCTGGCCTCCAACTCACAGAGATCTGCCTGCCTCTGCCTCCTGAGTCCTGGGATTAAAGATGTGTGCCACCACCGCCTGACCAAAATAAAATATATTCTTGTATGAAGGAAAAAAATTAGAACGAAAACAGTTATACAGACAAGTAATGATGATAGATTAAAGTCAAGCAAATAAAAAGATATTCAACACTGGTGTTAGAAAAGGGTTGAGGATTCCAAGATAAAGACCAACCACACATTCCAAAGCCTTTGGTAAGACAGTAGTTTTACTTCTGCAGAAGCATACACAGCCATCAATCAAGGAGGCAAGCAGGCCCAGTGGGGATCCCCCTGGGTTTTTATTTCTAATGCAAAGGGATCCAGTGCCTCTCTCTGGGTGATTAGAGCTTGTTTTCACACTCTTGATCCAGTTACCTGCCCATTAGTTCAGGAGAAAGCTTTCAATACATGTGCATGGGATGTGAGCGCCTCATATCTTGATATAGAAATGAATAATTTGCATTGGTATGATTGGTTAACTAATAAAGAAACTGCCCTGGCCTGTTGATAAGAAGCTAGAGACAATGTGCCAAGCAGTGATTTAATTAATAAAGAAACTGCTTTGGACCTATAGCAGGGCAGAACTTAGCTAGGCAGGGAAAACTAAACTGAGTGCTGGGAGGAAGAAGGCAGAGTCAAGGAGAAGCCATAAAGCCTCTACTGGAGGCAGACATGCTGAACCTTTGCTGGTAGGCCACAAGCCTCATGGTAAAATATAAAATACTGGAAATGGCTTAAATTAATATGTAAGAGTTAGCCAATAAAAAGCTAGAGCTAATGGGCTAAGCAGTGATTTAATGAATAGTTTCTGTGTGGTTATTTTGGGTCTGAACTGCTGGGTGGTCTAGAAACATACAAGTGGCCCCCTGAAATAATAACTAAACCATAGCATTGACTAAAATGCTGCATTTGGTTGGGGACAGTCAGGGTGCTTGATTGTTAGGGAGACCACAAACTACAGAACTGAGCATATCTTAGGAAATGATGATAATAATAACAATAACTATGCCCACTTGGTTCTTATAGTGGATATATTTGTGTAATTGGGCAAATTGAATTATGATTATTATTTCTCATAATGTAAAATTACTGACCTGATATGCCATTTTAAAATGTATAATAAATTCTTGTTGTTTTCATAAATTCATTATAGACTACATTAACTAGGAAGAACGAATATTATAATGTTAAATGGCTAGAAAGGACTTCTACCCAACACTCATCATAGAGACATGGAGGTCATGAGTTGTTATTTAGGCAGTCAGAAATACATATATGAATGTGCTGTAAACATGCTAAACATCAATTTTCTTCCCCATTTGAGCAATTCATCAATATTTTATAATATAAGGCATCTCTCTGATGACCCTCCAAGGGCATTATGAAACTGAGGGAAATCATTGCCTTGGAAAAATAAATTCTGTAACAGGTATTTTTTGACTAACACTAGGAAATATCATAGAGTCTACAAAATTTCATTATAGGATAGATGAAAACATGGCTACCAGGAAAAGAACCCAAATTAATATACCACAGTGCCTTCAAATCAATCATATATTTCAACATCTATTTGGTTATCAGTCACTAATTTTTATTTATTGCCAGAGAATATATGTAAATGTTTGGTTAATTCAAGTAAAGCATCATGCTCTTCCATGAAACATATATATGTATTATATATTTTATGTATGTATGTATATATATTTCTGATAAGGAGGATCTTTGAGATGGGTTTCGAGGGCTTCTACTAATAAGCATATCAAGCATATGAACTTCCATGAGCCAAATCTCTAAATCAAAACAGTTTTTCTACGTTTGAACTTTTGTATTCCCACAGAAGCTCCTTCACCACATGCTTTTGTTCAGGTCCATGAAATCGCAGGAGGCAAGCATAATACTTCACTGAAGTCAAAGCACTGGCCTGTACTGAGCACTGCTGCCTTTCTGATCTGGGAATATTTAATCAGATGTCACTGTCTACATCCTTAGAACTCATCTTCAGACATGCATTAAGATCTGTCACCCAATACAGAGATGTCCAGAGAGAAAAAGAACCCAGCAACCACCATGATTCATTATGTTAATCTTTGCCAGGTATCATGGCAGTTGTTGGCCAGTGATGAATGCCACTGTAACAGGAGGAAGCAGGCTGCTTGTCATCCCAGGTGCCCAGCTAGCTTACACCCAAAATAATCACACAGAAACTGTATGCATTTAAACACTGCCTGACCCATTATCTCTAGCCTCTTATTGGCTAACTCTCACATCTTGATTTAACCCATTTCTGTTAATCTGTATCTTACCACCAGGTCATGCCTTACCAGGAAAGATTCAGCATGTCTGACTCTGGCAGCTCCATGGCGGTTCTCTCCCTCTGCTTTCTTTTTCCCAGCATTCAGTTCTGTCTTCTCCACCTACCTAAGTTCTGCCCTATCAAAAGGCAAGGCAGTTTCTTTATTCAACCAATAAAAACAACACATAGACAGAAGGACCTCCTACACCATTTCCCCTTCTCTGTTTAAACAATAAAGAAAGGCTTTCACTTTAACAACTTAGTAAAATTACATATAACAAAACAGTTATCAAGCAAGAATTACAGTTACAATATTTACATTTACTTTATCTTTTATCATAACTAAGGAAAACTATAACTATAAATTCTTTAACTCCATCAAAGACTCCAGAAGGATATAATATTACCTAAGTAAACAGGAAGTACATTGTAAGCAACTTCTAAAACTCTAGAAATGACGAGACATCTTGCTGCCTGAACAGTCACCCAAAGTTATTCTGTAGTGTTGGGGCATCCATCTTCAGCCTACAGGCCCATAGTATCCAGCAGACTTTTCCATGAAGCAGGAAATTTCAAAGACATTTCAGTCACTTTCTTCTGTGTCCTGCAGAATATCTCACAGACTCTTTCATGATTTAGAGATTTGGTTCATGAAACAGGAACCCTGAAGGATCATCTCACCTTTAGGCAAGTTCAGCAGTCATCTCTCTGTGGGTACTGCATGTCCAGTGAAGCAGTCCAGGCAAGAGTAGTTTCTTGCCCAAATGGCTAACCAACTCCATAAGGAGCCTCTTCGATGCCCATCTTCCTCAGGAAGTAGCTTGGTGCTGTCAGGAGCAGACGTGTCTCATTGTCATGAAAAGTCCTAAGTTATGAAAACATTTTAAATGCCATATTCTGTAGTCTTTGAAAGATATGAAGAATACCTATCTGAAATATATCTATGCATATCTAGAAAATCTAACATGACTACAAACTTGACTATTGTAGATGATTATCTCTTAACCTATATTTCTTAATTTTACATTACATTTTTAAATGAGCTACACAATCGCAATACCTGAATCAAGATCAGAAATACATATACATATATCAAAATTGACCTTAAATTCATATCAATAAAGCAAGATCCATACCAATGCAAATTATTTGTATCTATATCATATCCCCCTTTAAATGTAAAAGAATGTGGTAGCACACACCTTTAATCCCAAAGCTTGGGAGCCAGAGGCAGACAGACCTCTGTGAATTCAAGGTGTGGTTGCAGACACCTTTAATCCCAGCACTGGGGAGGCAGAAACAGGTGGATCTCTGTGAGTTAAAGGACAGCATGGTCTATAGAGGGAGCTCCAGGACAAAGAAACACAGAGAACCTGTCTCAAAAAGCCAAAAGTAAAAATAAAAGAAATAGAGGTTAAAATAAAGCCACATAACGATGAAAAATACACAGAGAATCTTGATACTGTATGTTATTATGCTCTCTTTGAATTGTTTAAATGCTGAGGAAGGAGCAACAGCTGCTAAAAGATATTTACTTATAAATGCTGCTAAATTAATCCAAGATAGGTATTTTGAAAATACCTTGACTTCAAAATTGAAGTCAATAGGTATGTTACTTTGGAGAAGAGATTTTGCTTTTGTTTCCACAGGAAATGAGAGGCTGTGGATTCATTCTGAATTGAGAAAAATCAGGTTTGATCAAGGAAGACCACCTGAGAAATCTTCGGTAGAAACAGATGGCCCGGATGTCTGAGTTCTACATCCAGAAATCTGAGTTCTACAGATTTAAGACTGCTGCCTGAGATGATCAAGACTCACAGGATACTCCAGTCAGGACTTGATCATAATTCTAAATTTTCTTTAGGTCCCCATAAGATTATCAGCGCCCCCTATCAGCAGGAAGTAGCCTGGAATACTGTGCCCTCATCCCCAAAAATGGACTATGGATGTTCTTGTTTCTTAAAAAAAAATAGGGGGAAATTGTGCAGGACAATTCTGTATTCTGTCAATTATGTTTTAAATAAACGCTGATTGTCCAGCAACCAGGCAGGAAGTAGAGGCAGGGCAATGAGAACAGGAATATTCTGGGAAGGAGGAAGCGCATTCCTCCGCAGTCCTGTCCGGACACCGAAGAAGCAGGATGTGATCTGCTCCGCTGAAAAAGTTACTGAGCTATGTGGCTAAAATAGATGAGAATAATGGGTTAATATAAGTTATAAGACTTAATAAGAAGCCTGAGCTAATGGGCCAATCAGTTTATAACTTATGGAGACTTCTGTGTAATTTTCTTTGGGGCTTACCAGCTGTGGGACCTAGTGAGAGGACAGAAACCCCCAACAAGCAGGCCCTCATGTTACATGCCACTGAGATTGTTAGTGACTAAGCAAGGTACGTGTCTTCATGGCTTCATGAGCATGGTCCTGTGTTCATGTACCTTCAAAGTATCCTTTCACTGATTTTCCATTAAAACTCTACAGTTCAAGTTGAGTATGCTACACAATCACTTTAATCTTTTCCATCTGTGCGGATTTGAGCTACAAAATGCATCTACTATCTTTTTAAAAAAAATTATTAGCTTATCTGTATATGCTCAAGCATGTATACCTTAACTGAGCATGTTTTGGAATGGGCCCACTCGTATATATGTACACACACATGTATATATTCCCCTGAATCAAACTCCCATGCTTCCTTTACTCTGAGAAAATGTTGCTTTGGAAACGACTTTGGTGCTCTACTAGCCTGTTTGAGATAAAACATATGTTTTGACTGTTTTATGTCTTAGCTTTGCTCATTTTGGCTTTGCACTTACCAAGACATGAAATCCTTACATTTGATTACAAAACAGCCAAGTCATGGTGAAAAGTGTGTCAGTTAAATTCATAAGATAAACTCAGAGGCACCAAAGCGTATTGGTGTTTCATCAAAGAAAGAAAATTCAGCACTTCCTCTGGGTTTAGTTTGACCAAAAATTAACCCATAATTAAATTCTACACTTCTCTCTCTGTGTCTTTCTTCTTTTTAATTTGTGGTATCTGGCTTGTCTGTAGTCTGTTGTAGCTGATCAATCTGTATTGCCTTTCTCTCATGTGTTGGATCCCTAACAAAGGACATTGCTCTGTGTTTACTGAAAAGCACAGAAAACATCACATGGGGGAAGGAATGAGGAATTACTTTACAGAAATCTTTAATAGAGTTTTAAAAGGGCGATTAAGTTATTAACTCCAACTGACTCCGAAAGCATTCAGTGAGGCAAACACTTGCTATCAGACAGCATCCATATGCTGTTCACAACATTTAATTGTGTTTGTTTGTTGTATAAGGACCTGTCTTCTGTTTTCAGAAAATGATAATTATGATACACACACACACACACACACACACACACACACACACACACACACACACACATTGCTCTCTGGGTCAGGGACATAGAAGAGTAGATAGTTTGAGATTGCAGCTATGCATTAGCCTAGTCTGTCAAAGCTAATTACATGGAAAATCCACAAAAAGCAGGGTTGGTTGTTCACATTGTTCTCGTAAAAGACAGGTTAAACAAACAGGCAGAGTACAACAAGACAGCAGGCTAAGGCTTAAGAGATCTCAAAGTATGATTATTAACTTGGCTGTGAGATCTAGCCAAAGTTGCGGTCTCTTAAAATAAAGAGTTGTCTTCATAAAGTTGTATCACCACATAAAAAGGCACAGGAAGCATCTCCACGGGCGCTTTGCCATCTGCTTTCCTCACCCCTCAAACTCACACCAAATCTGAGAAGGAATAAGAAGTGGCCTAGATTCAAAAAGACAGGGCTATGTGTTTGCTCCTGCCTTGTTACCGAAGGTCTGGGTCGTTATCTGAGCATTCCAATGCTCCAATGCTCATTTCACAGAGCGGGAAAATTGACTCAAAAACATCTTATCCTCCCATGAACACCCTGCCTGTACATGAAAAGTAGGTTCAGGAAACCCTGAAAAGGATAGTGTATCCCCAGGGCTGTGATGGTTCCATGTTTCTCTCCCTTCCAACACCAAGGCCTGAAGCAGGAACTGTGGGACTTAGCTCTAGGATCTCTGTCTCCCCATTCCTCAAGGAGATTCAGCCCCAACTTCAGGGGTCTCATACCCTCAGCTGAGTCTAAAATACGAGGACATGGGCCCCTGCTCTTACAACCAAGCCTTGGAAATATTTGTTACAATATTGTAATCGAGGTCACCAGTAAGACAGCAGGTTTCTATGGCAACTGTGCTGTGCAGGCTAGTCCTTCACATTAGAAATCCTTCTACACAGCTGTCTGCCTTTTGCAATTCACTGAGAGAAAAACACTTCACTCTTCAGTCTACCACTTGAGAAATCACATTAGTTGGTAGAACTAACTAAGACTGGGCAACATTCTCCAACGCTGCTCATTATGATAAAGGAAAGGAAGACCATACTGTCAACCATTTTGTTTGTATAAAATTCTCAGGAATACAATAATAATGATGATGATGATGATGATGATGACAACCTTGGAAAGGTATTGCCAGTACTCTGAGATTCAAGGATGCACACACCATAGTAAATAACTAGCTATCTAGGACAGAAACCTGTGTCTGTGTTGGTGGTGGTAGTGTAAATTTGGAGGGCAGCCTGGGCTCTGTCATAAAAAGAAAAAAAAATCTGTCTACAGTCCTGTGGCTAAATGATCTAAGAATATAGAAAAACACCATTTATATAATGCCAAGGCAATTTTAAAGAATTAGGCCTAGAACAAGTGAACATTAATTAGGGTGATGCCTAGTCGTTGTAAAGATATATTGGTTTACACTGAGGAATAATTGATTCTCCGTTCCTGATACTTTCTTCCCCATAGAAAGCACCTGTGAACAACAGGCACATTGCCTCTCCAATACTCCTTCCTTCATGGCAGAGATGACTTGTCTGGAGAGTTGGGAGAGAGCAATACATTGTTCAGCCCAGGCCCTCTTCTTTCACAAAAATTGGGAACAGACTGCTACTGCGTCCATTCTGCCTTCAAAAATGGATCTTACATAACTCCCGCAGCTCTGCTCTTCTGCATCGTTCTGGTTCTTACAATTCAGGGTCTTACTTCAAAGGACAATCAAAATGCAAGGATTGCAATGTATATTTATGTTGCTGTCTGGTGATGGAGTTCTGTCTGTGTGTGTCTAATTAAAGCGACTTCCTTGCCAAAAGCCATCCTTGTTATAAGAAGAAATATTTCCGAATACCTGTGAGAAAACACTTTTCAGGGTGACTATTCCTTGTTTGAAGTGAATGCTTAATAAACCAACTTTTTCACTTTTCTTTGAGAGTGCAATTGGTACTCACCTTACAAAATTAGGTTCCATATGTTTTAAGAGTAGCTAGAAATTTGTGTATTGTGAAGATTAACTTTATAAATCCTTTCAAAACAGAATTGACAAAGTGTTCAATTTTATACTCCCATAAACCTACATATAGATTATAGTTAAAATTCTAAGAAAGTTTTATCAAGCCTCAGAAGATAAGATAATTCAGTTGTCATTTAATAACAACAAACTACCCAAGGGGCATGGGAGAACATTCACCAAAAGCATAATATTTTCTGTCTAATTCAGTATCCCAAATCATTAGCCACCATCCATTCAGTATTCTATCTGGTGACTTCACTCAGCAAGCTGGTTTTTCTGTTCTCTGTGGTGTCTGTTATATGAAGACATGGATACCCAGAGGTTCCAAACACCTGGAGCATCCAGGAAACTTACTCACCTGGATGATGCATTAGTTACTTTTCTGTTGCTATGATTAAAACACTATGGCCAAAGCAACTTGTAAAAGGAGGCATTTATTTGGAGCTTACAGTTCTAGATGGTCAGAGTCCATAATGGTGGAACAAAGACACAGCAGCTGGAACAGCGCTGAGAGCTCACACCTCCTTGAACTGTATACAGGAAGCAGAGAGAACACACCGGAAATGAAACAGGGATTCGGAAAACCCAAAAGCCCTCTCCCAGTAACACATTTCCTCCAGCAAGGTCACACCTCCTAAGCCTCCCCCAAAGTACCAACAACTGGTGCCCAGATATTCAAATGCCTGAGACTTATAGCGGATATCCAGCTATCACGGGTGACTGCTTTTGTGGGCGTCTGCTGGAAGCTCAGCTATGACTGTTGCCTGGAGCCCATTGGGTATGCATAGAGCCTGCCACATTTTGGGTTGCCAGATTAAAATAAAAGATAATCAGTCAATGAAGTTCAGATAACTCATCATTATTTTTCTGTATGTTTCTTTTTGTATAATAGGCTTTATTAGTACTAGATTAAGATTTAATCGAATTGCTGAGCATGTTGCCATACACCACCAATCCCAGAACTTTGGAAGCAGAGGCAGGCAGGTTTCTGTGAGTTTGAGGCCTGCCTGGTCTACAAAGTGGATATGTATGTGTTTTTTTTCCAAGAAGATTGTTCTCTATAATGAGATTGAGCCTCATCTAATTAGAGGCTTGAAATGGAAAGATGTTTGACTTGCCCAAATAAGAAGAAATTTTCTTTTTTTTATTTTATTTATTTTTATTGTGCTCTACATTTTTCTCTGCTCCTCTCCCTACCTTTCCCCTTCCCTTCAACCCTCTCCCAAGGTCCCCATGCTCCCAATTTATTCAGGAGATCTTGTCTTTTTATACTTTCCATGTAGATTAGATCTATGAATGTCTCTCTTAGGGTCCTCATTGTTGTGTAGGTTCTCTGGGATTGTGATTTGTAGGTTGTTTTCTTTGCTTTATGTTTAAAAACCACTTAGGAGTGAGTACGTATGATAATTCTCTTTCTGGGTCTGGGTTACCTCACTCAAAATGATGTTTTCTAGCTCCATCCATTTGCCTGAAAATTTCAAGATACCATTATTTTTTCTGCTGTGTAGTACTCCATTGTGTAAATGTACCACATTTTCCTTATCCATTCTTTGGTCGAGGGGCATTTAGGTTGCTTTCAGGTTCTGGTTATTACAAATAATGCTGCTATGAACATAGTTGAGCACATGTCCTTGTGACACGATTGAGCATCCTTCTGAGAATCATTTGGTATATACCCAAAAGTGGTATTGCTGTGCCTTGAGGAAGGTTGTTTCCTAATTTTCTGAGAAATCGCCACACTGACATCCATAGGGGTTGTACCAGCTTGCATTCCCACCAGCAATGCAGGAGTGTTCCCTTTACCCCACAACCTCTCCTGCATAAGTTGTCATCAGTGTTTTTGATCTTGGCCATTCTTACAGGTGTAAGATGGAATCTTAGAGTTGTTTTGATTTGCATTTCTCTGATGACTAAGGATGTTGAACATTTCCTTAAGTGTCTTTCAGCCATTTTAGATTCCTCTGTTGAGAGTTCTCTGTTTAAGTCTGTACTCCATTTTTTAATTGGATTATTTGTCCTTTGATGACCAATTTCTTGAGTTCTTTGTATATTTTGGAGATCAGACCTCTGTCTGATGTGGGTTTGGTGAAGATCTTTTCCCATTCTGTAGGCTGCCGTTTTGTCTTGTTGACTGTGTCCTTTACTTTACAGAAGCTTTTCAGTTTCAGGAGGTCCCATTTATTAATTATTTCTCTCAGTGTCTGTGCTACTGGGGTTATATTTAGGAAGTGGTGTCTGTGCCAATGCGTTCAAGTGTACTTTCCACTTTCTCTTCTATAAGGTTCAGTGTGGCTGGCTTTATATTGAGGTCTTTGACCCATTTGGACTTGAGTTTTGTTCATGGTGATAGATATGGGTCTATTTTCATTCTTCTACATATTGATATCCAGTTATGCCAACACCATTTTTAAATATTCTTTCTTTTTTCCATTTGATATTTTTTGAAGAAGCAATTTTCATAGCAGATGACATTCAGTCTTGAACTAGAACCTTGTTAATTTTTTAAAAATTAAAATATAACTAACTTCATCTCTCTGTTTTTCTGTCCAACCCCTCCCATGACTACAATTGCTCAATATCAGATCCATGGCTTCTTTTTCTTTGTTATTATTTCATATATATGCATAAATACATCAATCCAACCTGCTCAGTCCATTAGCTTTGCGCACACACACACGCGCGCACGCCTCCAGGAGAATGTCTTCTGAGTTGAGGCTTCCTCCTTTCTGATGACTCTAGCTTGTGTCAAGTCAGCATAAATCTATGCAGCACAGACATATTATCAAAAATGTTTTGTATTAATGTATAGTATAGATTTCATGATTTTGAGACAATATCTTGAGAAATTATTACAAACAAATATAACTTCATGTACAATGACAAAGATATTAAATTACAGGTTGTAATTAAAAAATAGTAAGAGAGATAAAATTTTCAAAAGAACTAAAACATTTATATTTTTCTTCCTAATCTGGTTTAATGTGAATTGAGTGTTAGGTTTAATATATTTTAAATAATGTCATTATTTAATCTCATTTTATTCTAATATTCTTTAATGCCTGCCTTGATAAAAAAAAGGCAGTTGGTTGTTTTGGGGAGAAAGGGGTTCGAGACAGGGTTTCTTTGTAGCCTTGGCTGTCCTAGAACAAGCTCTTGTAGACGTGGCTGGCCTCAAACTCACAGAGGCCCTCTGCCTCCCAAGTGCTGGGATTAAAGGCCTGCACCACCACTGCCTGGCTTGGCAGTTGGATTTTTATATCATCCTAAGATTAACAGTGTTTTTAAACACTGATTAATTTTTATTACAGGAATACAGGTAAACTTATTAGCATTCATATGCTAAAACAAATATCTTATGTAAAATATATTTGTAAAATATAAAGCAATCAGATTATTGAGCATTTTATAACGTTATTTTAGAAATGTAATTTCATGAAAATAGATCACAATAAATGTAGCGGGTTACAAATATCATATATGGCCAGGATTTGTTTTTCACTCATATACTTATCCAACAATATACCCAGTGCTTTAAGCACAAAAATAAATAATATCATATTCTTCATCGCATATAGATTTTTCTCTTCTTGTAGTGAAAACCTGAACTTTCTGTCTTCTGACTCTCTGCACTCCCACCGGAAATGGTTCTTTTTCCAACCAGCCTTCCAGAAAGTTCTGAAAGGTGGTTGGACTGCAGTCTCTCTCCCTTCACGTCTTCTGCTTAGCGCTGTTCAAGCTGTAGTTCAGACATCTGTCACGAGGTGGCAGCAGAGGACACCCTATTACCAAATATCTGCTAAGAAGCTTTTACAATGCACAGAAAAACATGACGTCGCTCTTAAAACCAGTTTATAAAGAGGATGAACCCGATTCTTTTAGAGGACATACGAAGCTGTAGCATAGCTTCTTAGAAAGGTGGTAGGAGGAATTCTAGGAAACCTGTGTAGAGTAGGCTAATAGAGGGTGAAGGTCTGTTCTCTGGGAGGACCCCTCTGCAGTGTGGACACCTCAATTTATTCTGAGATAGGAAGAGTTAAATCGGTGAATACCAGTGAGGCTTGAGGTCCTCAACAAACAAATTGGCTTTCATATACAAGTAAAGTTTTCAGAAAGATCTAGAAACAAAGTAAACGAATTGCTTTGTCTCATTTGTTACTCGGTGCAAAAAGGTATTCCTTCTCCTTAAAAGAAAAATAAAGCGGCTCTTTTAACCCTTTCAGAGTCTTTCTAGTCGCGTTACCAATAAAGCCCCCTCCACATAGCTAAGATCCTCATGTAGGAGCCAACAGGGAGTATGTGGGTTTCTCATTCTGAATCACTTTGCCTAATATCATTTACAGATTCATCCATTTCCCCGAAAATTTCAGAGAGGGGGGAAGTAGCCAGGGTAAGAGAATAGACACCAGATGAAAGTGACAAGGCACTACTTGTTGGGAAGAGGGGTACAAGTGCAGAGTGGGAGTCGGCAATCTAAGAGAGGCGGATCAACGGAGCTCTACGTGATAATGAAACCCATTACTTTATGTGCTAGTTTAAAATAATAATAAAGAAAAAAAGGGAAAAGAAAAATGGAGGTGGGTGTTGCCTGGGCAACAGAGTATGGACTGCAACTGAGAAGCTGAGCGGAGGGGAAGATCACATGTTTGGAGCTTGGCACCAAGCTGTCAGGCAGGGTTTTCTGGATTTGTTGGGATAACAGAAAAAACACCTT
>PVIU01030853.1:0-15564 GCA_004026605.1 Ondatra zibethicus | reverse complement strand
ACTCCTATTCACTTCTTACAAAATCGAAGTGGAATTAATGAAAAAAAAAATTAACTTATCCAAGATCTTTCTTTCACTTCTTACTAAGATATTTTTGTTGCTGTTGCTTTTCATATTTTGAGACAGGGTTTCTCTGTGTAACAGCCATAGCTGTCCTGGAACTCACTTTGTAGACCAAGCTGGCCTTGAACTCACAGAGATCCACCTGCCTCTGCCTCCTGAGTACTGGAATTAAAGGCATGCACCACCACCGCCCAGCTTTTCTTGCTAAGATATTAATAGTAAAGTCTGGCATCTTATCTTTATCCCACATGAAATATCTTTATAAAAGTCTAAAATTATGAGAAAGAGTTGACTTTCACACAAATGTTCAGCTCTCAAAGAAACTGACCGTGGCTGTGTGAGTGTTCCACGTATTAGCTACATTCTCTCATGGGAGTGTAGCAATGAAGTCAGTGTCTGTCTAAACAAACAGGATCTACGGCATGTGGCTATGTCACCACTATAGCACATAGGAAGGGGAAATCTCTTCTTTGCTTGCTGCAAAGAGTGAATAATACAGGTGATACTGGTGGCATGTACTCAGGCCACTGAGATTTACACAGCCATGCCACATAGCCTGACAGCTCTTCTACACCAGAGGGCCTCCCTTTCCCCACCTAAACCAGCATTCCTAAAGAGGGGTTGTCCTAAAGTCACTAGACGCAATGAAGGCTTGTGTGTCATCTGGGATCACTCTCCGGCTACAAATTCGCTCATCACCCGATAACCTGGTCAAGACTTGATCCGCTTCAGCTGTGAATTGATTAATGACATTAACTCCTTGTGGCGACTCTGTCTCCTTCTCTTGGACAACATAATTTGTGAAAAGATTCACAAAATGAACCACTTAATTGACCAGTAAATGGAAGCTTGTGAGGGCATTACCACAGTGGCTATCCTGAAAGTTCACATCCTGGAATTCGTTCTGTTTAGTTATATTTATGTTCAAAGATGCATGTATCTGAATGTTAATCGCATGATTGTAATAGCTTAAAAATGAGACAACCCTGTCTAATACTTACTCATCAATAGGATCATGATTAAATTGATTAGGAACAGAACGTGTTCATGCAATCAAATCAGTTGTCAAGAGCAGTGAGATGGTTGTAGGTGTCAGTGTTCCCATAATGTGGAGCTGTGTTGCACTGTTCAATTTCAAAACCAAAAACAAGTTGCAGAGCAGCGTACATAGTAGAAGTTAAACGAATTTGTATATTCATAGGGAAAATAGCTGTTAACTGAAGAGATTATATTTAGGAATACTATAAATGCATATACATATACATTTATTCATAACAATACAATTAGTGAGGGAGCAGACCCAGAATGTGAAGGAGTGGGAAGGAGTTTATGGGAGGGTTTGGAGGGAAGAAAGAGAAGGGAGAAATATTGTAATCGTACTACGATCTCGAAAAGGAAAAAGAGAGCAAAACCTTATCTAGCAAACTGTAAGAGTGGGTGACCCCGCTGTCAGGGGGCTGGGCAGGAGGAAAGAGTGGGTCAGGAGAAGAGAAAAGTGAGGGAGCATCTATCTCCTTCTTACAAGACTCAGAATTATTTGAATTTTAAAAATAATAAGCATGCATGAATTTGGTATAAAAAAGAAAACTATTCTATATATTAGCTTCTGTAAGGATATTTGAAGCATTCTCTGTCAAGAGTAGAGATAATGCGTTGCACTTCAGGTCTATTTACCAACGGCACCAGGACTCCCTAGTCCAGCCACGTGGCTCAGATCCACCTTGGGCCACAGCCCTCACGTTCTCAGGTAGACTCTAGACAGCATAGTGTGGACAAGCACCTCCTCACCTGCTGCTCTTCATATCTCTCCCTGAACCTTTACCACAGGTTTCCAAGGGAAAGCATCACAGATAGAAATTCACCACGAATAAGCTGATGTGGAGTAAGTGAACTATACTGTAGAAGAACGGCCAGCCCAGCAAACCAGGAACAGTTTGGAAGATTCTCCGTGCCTTGAGAGAGAATCCAAGTCCTAGAGAACGACTGGCAGCCATAGGTGGACAGGTCACTCTGGCTCTCAAGGAGTGTGGCAAGGGGTTTAGGGTACTGCTGAGCAACATCAAGGCAACATCTAATTCCTAGAGGATCTGGGGTACCAGGACAATAGACTAAGTTCAGATGCAAGGAATAAAAGTACCCAGACACGGCTACATGGAGAGGATGGGTCTTAGGAACCGTACAGAAGCCCTAAGGTCTCCCTGAAGGTCAGCACCTGCGACACGTGGGCTTGATGCTTCCCGGAATAGATGGGAAAACACAAGAGACACGGTTCTGCGGAGACAGAAGCATGCAGACGCTGCAGCTGCAGATGGCACGAGACCCTTCTCGTTCCTAACCACTGCTTCCTTGAAAAATGGAGCTGGGTGCAGGTCTCATGGTGGACGTGAGAATAGCTTGATAAAATGTCACATTGATTACATCACCATTGTTTTTTCTTTTGAGTCCTGAAAACAGTGGATGAAAGACTTTGAGGTCCTAGCAGGTGCTGGGAAATTCACCATAGGACTCATCCTTCAAAAGACTGATGTCCCTAACGTCTGGCCTTCTTGTTATAGAAACTGTCTGCTAAC
Organism: Ondatra zibethicus; assembly: GCA_004026605.1. NCBI lineage: Eukaryota > Metazoa > Chordata > Mammalia > Rodentia > Cricetidae > Ondatra > Ondatra zibethicus. Next base: position 12,931 of record PVIU01030853.1, on the reverse strand, counting down.
TCTTCTGACCACTGTGGTTTCTGCTCACACTAGGCTCAGTACTGTACCTTGGATGTACCGCAGGGACTTTGAGCCAGCTCTTCTTCCCAGGTGGACCACTCTTCCTCAAGATATACCTTGATGAAAGAACAAGAAGAACAAGCCTGTTCCTTCAAGCTGGCTCAAAAGTTACCTATCCAGAGAGTCTACATTTGACCATTATATTACCATCATGTTATATCCTCCCTCCCCCACTTATAGTGGTTATTACTGCTTAATATTGTTTCAAAAATTTTATTAATTGCCTCCTCCTGTTCCACTTTCCTTCTTGCATCCCTTATAGTCAGTTCTGAAGATAAAGGGTTGTTTTTCTGTTTTGTCCTCTGATACACAGTGCTTATAACTGGGGCCAACGCAAGAGGTGGTCTGTGCTTATTAGAGAGACCGAATGGACTATAGTAAAGGACCTGGGATCTTTTGATCACATAGACACTGTTGGGGAGGAGTCCTGAAGACTACCTTCCCTTTTCCTCCAGCCGCCCCCAAATCCCTCTGGGTTTAGGTTTTGGCCTTCAGTGAATGAGATACAGTTCCTGGTTTAAGTGGAAGAAGAGTCAGAGTCAGATTTGGAGCCAGAGTCAGGCACATATCTCTGCCTGTTTTCCTTCCCAGCTGTGTGGTTTGGGGGAAGGTATCTCTAATCTGAGGCTGGAATACGTGTGGGCATTCCTAAAATCTGGCGGCAGCTCATATTATCCTTTATGGAGGCAAGTGGACAAAAGCAGCAAAGAATCTGAGAAATGCAGCTTCATCTAATGGCTATTTGAACTACATTCAGTGAAAATACTGGGGGAGGAAATCTCCCAGATTTTCTTGCTAATTGTATATATATTTATCAAGAGGTTTTAGTGAGAGTTTTTCTTCATTAAGAAGAGTCATTAAATAATCCCAAATAATGGAGGTAGACAATGGTTTTGTGCCTTAGGTCTTCCTCCCAGAAGAAACCACAGAACCCTAGGAGGTACCTTGTGTCTGGACGGAGCCCGTTGAAATTTTTGTGGTTTTCTATGTGCAGACGTTTCTGCATTTGCAGCCTCCACATCTGGAGCCAGGTTCCCCGGTAGGACTGATGGAAAATAGAAAAATGCAAATTCTGTGGGTTAAGCAGAGGGGAGCCAAGGCAGAGAGTCTGAGAAGGCCTATGGAAAGTGAACGAGCACTCAAATTCAGGCAGGTGTCAGCAGCCTTCTATCCAGAGCTCGTGGTATTGGGGAGGAGCAAGGAGTTAGGAGAGAGACTGGTGTGTCGGTGGAAATTTGTGAAACCACGAGAGCCTGTTGCCTCAAAGAGCCAAGGTCATGGGCGGTGTGAACACCCGCTACACTGATGTTTGCATAAGGTCTCTGTTACTGCTCAAACACTCTAAAACAATCCTACCTCACAATTAGTTTCCTACTCTAGGGAACTGTGAGGAGCAGATGGCTCTGTAACCTCACGGTGAGAGCCCCCATCCTGTGAAACGGTGACTGTCAATCTTCACTGTCGACTTGTCCGGATCTAGAACCACCTGGAAGACATGCCTCTGGCTGCGGAGTGAACGAGGGCCCTTCTAGAGTTGATCCACCGAGGAACACCTTGCTGCGTGGGAGATGCAGCATCCCATGGGCTTGGGAGCGAGGCTAGATTAAAGAGGCAGCCATGAAAGCTGAATGAGCACTGGCCTTCTCTGCTTTCTAATCCATGGAGACCCGAGGAGATCCAGACACATATTTCCACCACCAAAAATTCCGAGCGTGCCTTCTCCACGGTGATAGACCATTTCCTCAAACTGTGAGCCGAAAGAAATCCCTCCTCATTTGAGTTGCCGCTTGTCAGGTATTTGTCAGCTTTAAACAAACAAGCCACAAAACCCAAGCATTCATTGTCAACAACCACAACCTCAAAAGCAACTAGTGCAAAGGCTTTTGGGGGAACAAAAGAAAAGTGAGTGGTGTCTTTTCTTCTAAAGATCTGCCCTCCTGTTTCAACAAATGCATCCAGGTAATGCCATCCATCCATTTAAAATTCATCGTTATTTTAAAATCCACGCACCCGTTTTAAGTCCATATCTATTTAAAAGTCTCAATTACTTGAGGTTTTTTCCCCCTCTTTTCTCAGCTTTTGCAAACTGTTGCCTAAAGCAAATGCTTGCTCTGGTATTTCCCCTATGATTATTTCGGGGTGTGTGTGTGTGAAACTTACACAGTAATCAGACTTGTGACCCCAGTACATGGGTGAGGAGAAGCCACTTCCATGTGCATTTTCTACATATGAGTAAAACACAGCCCAGAAACAGAAGTTTTTCCTCATCTCTCTGCATTGTAGTGGGGCTCAAAGTGGCCACTTGTTTTACAGTGTGACTACTTGCTGGACACTTGGTAATTTTTGGAGTATCATAGCTGAAAAGTGTATCAGATGCTTCCAAAGCTTTCTCTAGTCACACAAAAGAGTAGACTTTGCTGGAGGCTCCAACCCTCTGGCTAACCTCGGGACCAGCCAATCAGTGAAGAGCCCGACTTTCGCGGGGAACCAAGAGGAGTTTGTCTGGGGGCTACCACGCAAACTGAATCTTCCTTGTTCCCAAACAGCAGAAAGAACTAGAACATTGGGGAAGTCCCAAAGAACTTTGATCCCCAGCCACCTGCTATGGTTGAAGACTCAGAGGACTCCGAGTTTCTGAAACCTGTATGGATGGTTGCTCACGCTTCTGATCTGCCAGTTCCGTCCAGTCTCCGTCCTTCACTAAGCGCTTTAGCAAATGTTCACAAATTGCATTGCTGGGAATAGACAGGTTGGTCTCGTGCTTTTACTTTAAAACCTTATTTGTTTAGTATATTTTAGTCTTCAGAATGCCCCGGACCCTTGGCTGCCAGCATTAGCTGTTCTGTAGCTGCGGCTTTCACTTCCGTTCTTCATTGCTCTTAGGAAACTCGTCTTCCACCTTCTAAGCGCCACTATTTTCCTGCTCCTTCTTCCCTTTCACGGTTTCCATTCTGTCGTCCTCTGCGATGACAGAATCAGGTCTCTCCTCCACACACTCTGTACATCACTGTCTTTTCTGTACGAAGGGACGCTTCCACGCAGGCTTGAAAGATGATTGTTCCCAAAGCAGTGCCCACAGAGGCTGACCTAACCGACCCAGAGAGCACTACCGGTTCAAATAATTTTGGCTCGGGGCCCATTAACACTCGCCAGTCATTATGCTGTATTTTGAAATAAAAACCGATCTGGCAGCCTCATTAGATTATAATCAGTTCAAATCTCCCCTTCTGGCTTCTTAGAGCATAGCGCATGTCCCAGGGAGCAGCTGAGGGGTGAACGCTACCTTTCCTCTCAGCTTTCTGTATTTCTGCTAGGCTCATGTCTCAAATTAAATCTTCTTTCTGTTAGAGCAAAGAATGACTCATTGGCCACCGTGCTTACCACTATAAGTGTGGCTCTAATTAGTTTCAGAAGCTGTTAGAGAGCCCCAGGATAGCATATCCAGCCTCGAAGGAGCCATTCTGGGGTATACACTGTGTAGCCGATGGATGTTGGACTTAGATGTTTGGACCACATTCAGTAATAACAGTAATAAGAGCCATTGCTTACCTCACACTCAGTAAGTGCCCGATGGGTCTGTATTAACCTTCTTAATCCTCAGATCAGTTTGGTAGGGCATATACCATATTATCTGATTCTAGGATGAGAATACAGAGACACGGGTGGGTTCAGGAACTTGCCTAAAGTAATAGAGTTATTAAGAGATGGAATCAAGTTGGAATGGGAGCAGACTAGCTTCAGAATCTGCACTTGTAAGTCTTCCCTGAACCGAGGGTGTGGAAAGTTGGTAAAGAAGCAGGACACGAGGAGAGTGACGCTTACCAGGAGTTGTCTGGAAATAAAGATGGAGCAGTGCGTGAGTAAATTAAAGAATCCAGCAACAGAGTCTCGTCGAATCCTTGTCTGTGAACATCAGTGTCTGAATTACGGTGAAAATAGTTGTCAGGAGAGACCTGGCTGTTAGAAATGATGGCAAGAAAAAAACAAAAACAAACAAACAAAAAAAGAAATGATGGCAAGTGTCTATTTGAGCTGAATGAGACCCTGGAATGTTCACTCTGGAAGAACGGTGGCACGATTACCGGAAGCGGGGGTGACAGAAAAGTACCCCTAATGGGTGTATGCCCTTGAGGTATTGGGCTGAGAAAATTTCAAAGATGCGGGGACAAAGGCTTCTCTAGTGTCAAATGTTCTGCCTTTCAAAGGAGGGGCTCTTGCTCGAAGAAGGCAAGAAGAAACTAGAGACCTGTCCTATGTCCTTCATCTTTTCCAGGTGGCTTTCTTCAGGGCCTGTGTTGCAATGAGAAGGTGATGGAAGGCCTGGCCCAGAGGGTCTAAGTCCAAGGGACCTTAGAATCCCTTAATGCCCTTAAAGTCTTGATGGGTGGAGTCAGGAAAAAAGAAGTAGGAAGAAATGGTTTAGGGGAAGGATATGCTCATATTTCCCTCTGCGGGATGGAGAATGGTAAGACTGGCCTTGGGGAGATGGTGGGAGCTGAGAAGTGAGGCAGTGAACAGGGCACCCCACCAGTTTTCCCTCTAGATCTGGGTCTAAGGGGAAAGGGGTCTCAGAACTCAGCTCCTCAGGGAGAGCTAGGAGCCTGAGACTAAAACCCAGGTCTGTGTTGAAGACCATGAATTGTCCTTTGAGCAATGTCCTTGTCTGTATTCAAAGCAGAAGTCATCAGTGGGGTAGAATTTAGAGATTCAGAATTCACCTTTATCCACCATGATTATAAAGTTTGTTTTGTCTATTCAGACCTCAATTCCTTTGTCTAGTTTGTCAGAATTCTGATAGTCCACATTTTCTCATTTCCATAAGGGGAATTAAATGGCAAGGAATACTGTTGAAGAGCTGATAGGCGTTATCAAAATAAAAGCACCTTTTCCCCAAGCTCCCAGGAACTGCAGTGCCTGAAGAAACAGGGCATTGAAGCCCTGATTATAAGATGCTTTCATTGCCAATAAACACATAAAAACCAAAGCTATGTGAGTATTAATAGTTTGGAGATGTAGGTGGAGGTATCAATATTCTTGAACAACATATGTTCACACTTCATCATCTTAATTAATGAAGTTCTTTTTCTTGTGGCTTCAGTGGGAGATGTCTCAGGGTAAGAGAACAAGACCTGGATTTATGTGAATAAGATTTTTTATTTCATCACTGAATCCAAATAGCATTTTCCTGGTGTGAAAGCAGATGGTAGAGACTTTATTTGTGGTCAAAGGCACTATGTCTGAGAACACACCTTTCTTGGCAGGCAGATGTGCACAAATCCAGGAAGTGGTTTAAGACATGACAGGCCTCCCAGGACCTAATCTATTGACAGGTACTTATATTAACAGCATTTATACACTCAAATACAGTGACTCAGGGGAGCTAATTTTCATTCTGGCAAATCATGATTTTTCTTTTTTTAAACTTGGCCAATAACTATGTATGTGGGAATTAAGATAAACTTATTCTCAGCCTGAGAATATGATTTTGTAAGTTTTCTACATCCTAGCAGAAGAGTGTCTCCTGACCTGGGTTTTCAGACTTCAGTGTATTTGAGAAGAATCGTTTTTTAGAGGAAATAAGTAAATCTTGGTTTGCTGTTTACCTTATTAGTCTCAAAATGGTAATTTTAGTATTTCTAATGCTGTAAACTTTCAATGATATATTGCCCTTAAAGAATGATGAAATTACAGTATAATCTCAAAAAATAAGAGAAGTAATTAAAGAATGTTTGAAATCTCGATTTACTTTGCAATTGTAAGAAAGTACTGTTATTTTTATAACATATAACCAAAATTCTCCTGTATTCTCAATGGATTTAGGCAACAAGGTTACACCTTCATTCTTCTAGGGTTAAACTGGCTTTAGAATCCAAATATCCAAATAGGACAGTGGTTCTCAAGCTGGGGGTTGAATGACCCTTTCACAGGGGTCGCCTATAGCCATCAGAAAACACAGATATTTACATTATGATTCATAACAGTAGCAAAATTACAGTTATGAAGTACCAATGAAAATAACTTTAAGATTGGGCGTCACCACAATGTGAGGAACTGTATTAAAGGGTTGAGAACCACTGGTCTACAGAATACACACAGTGGGAGATAGCAGAAAATCATAGTGTGCTGGCAATGGTTTACTGTTGTGGTCTATGTTAGGGTCAATTTTCTTTCTTTGGTGAACTTCTTGGATTATAATTTCTCAATTTTCTTCTCATTTTTTTTTTCTGCCTGCACCATGAAGTCCATTGCTGAATCTGCAGAGTGACGGAGGATTAGGTGACACAGTCACCTGGGCTGAGCACCTTGAGTTGAACACAGCAGAGGAGATATACACCAGTGACATCATCTTCTGGCCACTTAAAGTTACCCAGGTCTCCATTGACCTAGCAGGCTCCAGTTTCATTGCAATGAGACTCTTGTGGTTAACCATCATTTCTAGAAAGCAAAGAAGACACATACCAAACAAAACCAGGTTCTGATCCAATAATCTAGGCTGGAACTCAAGAATTCTCCCCAATCATTCCATGCTATTGATGCAGCTGGTTGAAGGGCGGCAGTTTGAAAAATACCACACGGGGAGTCCTAACTCCATAGTTCCTTCACAGTTAAAATTTTTAATTACAGAGACTAAAGTAATTACTTTTTCTTGTATAGAAGCAATGCAGTCTGCCTCAAAAAAATACAAATGAATCAGTGAGAACGACATGTTTTCTCTCTGAGGATTTAACGCTTCTGGTTCCTTCTTTACCATGATTGGAAACACAAGGGGAGAGCAGATATTGAGATGTAATTTGCTCACAGAGAACATAGAAAGTACTGCAAGAATGAATACCTAAACTTTCAATTTCTGCATTGGACTTTAAATCAGCAATAAACTACTAGAGTCAGCTGATAAGTAAATAAACAGAAAAACAGGAAATGAACAGAGAATGGTGACAGAAAGCAGCAGGGACCTGGAGCAAGATAAAGAGTGACAACTCAGAGAGGTGACACTGAGGACACTTCCAGAGCACAAAGGGGTTGGTCTCTCACTCAAAATGATTTTTGTTATGCATGTATGTGCTTGTGCGTATATGTATGTTTATGTGGGGTGCGGGTACACATGCATGTTGTGTATACTGGTACAAACATGTGTGTTTGTGTGTGTGTGTGTGTGTGTGTGTGTGTGTGTGTGTGAGAGAGAGAGAGAGAGAGAGAGAGAGAGAGAGAGAGAGAGAGAGAGAAAGAGAGAGAGAACAACCTTGAGTCTCATCCTCAGGAACCCATCTTTTGACAAAGAATTCCTCATTGTCCTGGGGCTCACCAATTAAGCTAGACTGGCTAACCAGAGAGCCCCAAGAATCCTCCTTCCTCTAGATCTTCATGTCCCTAGATCTGAGATTTCAAGCATGTGCCAGCAAGCCTGGCATTATGCTGTGGTGTGGCTGTCTTCAAGTTTCTATTGCTACAATAAAACATTATGACCTAAAGAGTAAGTAGGGGAGGAAAGGGTTTATTCTGCTTACCCTTCCACATCATAGTTCATCTACAAAGGAAGTCAGGACAGGAACTCAAGCAGGACAGGAACCTGGAGACACGAGCTGATGCAAAAGCCATGGGCTTGCTTCCCATGGCTTGCTCAGCATGCTTTCTTATAGAACCCAGGACCACCAGCCCAGGGCGCCACAGCACCACCCACAATGGGCGGAGTCCTTCCCTCTCAATCACTAACTAAGAAAGTGCTCTACCTGAAAGAGTAAGGAAATGTTCAACATCCTTAGTCAGCAAAGAAATGCAAATCAAAACAACTCTGAGATTCATCTTACACCTGTAAGAATGGCCAAGATCAAAAACACTGATGACAACTTATGCTGGAGAGGTTGTGGGGAAAAGGGAACACTTCTGCATTGCTGGTGGGAATGCAAGCTGGTACAACCCCTATGGATGTCAGTGTGGCGATTCCTCAAGACCCAGTAATACCACTTTTGGGTATATATCCAAAGGATGCTCAATCGTGCCACAAGGACATGTACTCAGCTATGTTCATAGCAGCTTTGTTTGTCATAGCCAGAACCTGGACACAACCTAAATGCCCCTCGACCAAAGAATGGATAAGGAAAATGTGGTACCTTTACACAATGGAGTACTACACAGCAGAAAAAATAACGACGACTTGAATTTTGCAGGAAAATGGATGGATCTAGAAAACATTATTTTGAGTGTGGTAACCCAGACACAGAAAGACAATTATCACATGTACTCACTCATAGGTGGTTTTAAAACATAAAACAAAGAAAACCAGCCTACAAACCACAATCCCAGAGAACTTAGACAATAATGAGGACACTAAGAGAGACTTACATAGATCTAATCTACATGGGAAGTAGAAAAAGACAAGATCTCCTGAGTAAATTGGGAGCATGGGGACCTTGGGGGAGGGTTGAAAGGGGGAGGGGAGAGGCAGGGAGGGGAGCAGAGAAAAATGTAGAGCTCAATAAAAATCAATAAAAAAAAGAGAAAGTGCCCTACAATCGGATCTTATGAAGGCATTTTCTCAATTGAGGCTCCCTCCACTCTGATGACTTTAGCTTGTGACAGGAAGACATAAAGCCAGTACAGTGGCTTTAACAAATGTGTGTACGTCATTAGTATTTCTGCGAGAGATCACTTGTGAGTTGTGTTAAAGGTACAAGAGGAGCCCAGTATAGGTGGTATAGATGTGTGTTGTGTAGATTACTATAGTTTGCCTATGGTAGGCACTTAGAATAAAATGGAATTATGTCTCACAGAACTTCTAGGTAAGTTGAACAATAATTCCTGTGTACCTACTATATGCTAGCAAAGGAGTAGGGATATGATGACCTGGCTCATATTCTATGCTGACTACCAGTCTGAGAGCTTTATCTTTTGCTTTTTAGAACCAAACTGAGTCTGACTTTAAGCTTCTGGGTGTAACACACAGGAATACATGGGATATACACTTTGTAATGATGTGGATTTTCATTCTTATGAAGAGGCCAACTGTATCTCTCAACTCAGAGAAATTAAAACGCTAACTCATTGCTGCAAGTTGCTGGATTCTAGGTGAAAACCTGAAACAAAACAAAAAACCAAACCACTGAAGAGAGGTGCCTACCTCAACGAGTTTGATTATGGATCCGGGAGAGAGTTAGTGTGCTCATTTCATTGGTGCTGTGACTCGGTAACTGACAGAAGCAACTTCAGGAAGGAAGGTGGATTTCAGCTCATGGTTTCAGTGTGCTATGGTGGGGAGGAGATGGCAAAGAAGCCTACATCATGGTGCACAGGATGCAGAGCGGAGAACTAACAGGAAGAGGCCAGGGCAGGATATAGTTCCCAAAGATTTACTGCTTTCAACCAGGCTCCATCTTCCATAGTTCCACCACCTTCTAATAGTCTATTAAAAAATAGAATTCATCAATGGATTCAAACCACCAATTATCTCAAAAACCCTCCTCATCACTGGCAATGAAATGCCTTCTGGGAAAAATGGAGTACCATGCCAGGTTTGGAGACTTTTGAAGACGACAAAAGTCAAGTCAAATACAAGACTCAGTGGACAAAAAAATAGACATGTGCTTCTCCTTTCAAATCTTTGTGCAAAAGTGGCCCCAAGCTGTCCCTTGATTGCTTCTGTGTGGATTTCTGCGCTCTGATTGCACACTAGGCGTCAGCAATGTAGCCCTTGACGCCATCCCCTTCCTTCCCTGTCCTTTAATGTCTACGTCCTCATTGTGCCTCCTTTGGCCACGACAGACACCACTTTCCTTGGCAGCTTTTGATGGTATCTTCTACTTCCTTTATGCCCCTTTTTGTACTTAACTGTGCTCAGCGAAAACTTGTTGAATTGAGCTTGCCTGGAGGATGATAAATCCTTTCTCTACAGGCACAATTGCTTTCAGAGGCCTGTGGAGTCTTCCTCAACTCTCTAACTGTATTGAGACCTCCCAATTAATGGAGCTTGGAAAGCAGCATTTTTAATGAGGGTCAGGGAGCCGGGAGCACAATGCCAGTGCCTTGGGGCACTGTAACTTTTCCATCAGCAATTCATTCTGCACTCTTTGTATTCGGTTGCATTTGGATCGCTTCACAGCCAGTAGCACTCAGAAGGGACATATATTTAGAATAAGCATCCAGCCTTTTATTAAAGCTTTCTGTATGTAATGAAACACAAATGTTCTGGGATTTTCTCTGCCTAACTTTCCCCCTCTCTAGCGCAGCCTCTGCCTGCAGTAGATACTGCTGTAAGCAGTGGCTAGGGTGGAGTGGTTCAGTAGGGGACTGCTAGCTGGATTCCTTCTCAGATGGCGAGCTACCCAACTTAACTTCCGTATGAATCTGGAGCCACCTACGTGAGACTTCCCCATGGTGCCATATCTAGGTAAGCAGCTTGTACATTATACAACTATCAAGAAACATTCACATTGTAGTAAAAAAAAATGCAATGAATGAAGGTTCACCCCGTTCTAAGTCAGAATCTCTAAAGAGGAAACACTGCATTTTAACAATTTCTCAGGTTTCTATAATTGCTAAAGTTTGTAAATCACTGCTTAGGAGATTCATTTTAAGAGGAAACTCTACCAGAAGGAAAGAAATGAGGGAACTCATCTCAGTGTCTATGCCATCCATAGATCTTCTGTTTCCTGGCTTCATGGATAGCTGTGAGTTATTGCCAATCAGAATACATTCCCTCATTAGTGATCCATTCTTCTAAGTAGGCCTCTCTTGCTCTCTTTAACTGGGTAGTACCTCAAGCATGTTGTTTCCTTGGCAACATTCATGTTCCAAGCTTCCTTAGATGCATCTGCCTTTGTCTAGAGTACTCATCGTTGGTGCAATGAATGTTCTAGCTTCCTTCTTTACCTGCGGCAAATACTATGGCCGAAAACAATGTAAAAAGGAAAGGGTTTATTGGCTTCTGCTTCCAAGTTATGATCCATCAGTGAGGGAACCCAGGGCAGGAACCCGGAAGCAGGAACCACAGAAGAATGCTGTTTGCTGCCTTACTTTGGACTCACTCGAAGGTACGTACCCAGCTCTTACACAGTAGCTTTCTTATACAGCTCAGAACAGCCTTCCCAGAGATGGTACTGTTTACAATGGGCTAGGCCCTTCTATATCAGTCAGTCATCGCGACAATTCCCCACAATCTCTATGGGCCATTCCGATCTAGTCAATTCCTTGATGGAAGCAACTTTCCTCAGATGATTCTAGGCCATCTCTACTTACAATTAAGAGATATTCAAGAAAAGGACTAACTGACTCTGATATCTCTCTCTGTCATGTGTCTGGGGGGGGGCAACGTGTGCCATGGCATGCATGTACACGTCAGTGGACAACCTTGGGTGTTGTCTTACCTTATACCTTGTTTGAAAAAAGCTTCTTGTTCCCTGCTGCATACATTGGAGGGCTACTGGCACATGAGCTCTGGGGACTTGCCTGTCCTCACAGTTTCTCTAACCACAGGAGTGCTAGGGTGACCAGCATGAGCTACCTCATTCAGTCTGTCATGTAGATTCTTGGGATGCAAATTCAGGTCTTCTGCTTTCCCCACAGAACCATCTTCCCAGTTCAGCTCTGGTCTTTTCTTCCTTCCTTCCTTCCTTCCTTCCTTCCTTCCTTCCTTCCTTCCTTCCTTCCTTCCTTTCTTTTTTGATTTTCGAGACAGGGTTTCTCCTTAGCTTTTGGTTCCTGTCCTGGAACTAGCTCTTGTAGACCAGGCTGGCCTCGAACTCACAGAGATCCGCCTGCCTCTGCCTCCCAAGTGCTGGGATTAAAGGCGTTCGCCACCACTGCCCGGCTCAGCTCTGGTCTTTTAATAAAGAAAGAATCTCTCTTCTTCTGAAGAGATGTGTTATGATTTGAATCCAAAATTGTCCCCTAAAGGCTTGGTTGCAGGGTAGTAGGCTTTTCAAAGGTGATTGGCTCATGAGGGCTCTACGTCACCAATGGACTAAGCTATCGGTGATTTCATAGCTGAATGGATTTTTAGGTGAGGCCTGGTTAGAGGAAGTAGGTCATTGAGGACAGGTCTTTCAAGGGTGTGTCCTATGTCTCTTTGCCCCTTAGCTGCCATGAGGCAAGCAGTGTTCCTTTGCCACATCTTTGGGCTGTGATGTTTCTACCTTGACATGGCCCCAAAAGCACCCGTGTTGACTGACTGACCGTGGACTGAAAAAACTCTGAACCAATGAGCCAGAAGTAATCTTTCCTTCCAAGCGTTTCCTCTTGACGGTTTGTGGTAGTGATGAAGAGCGACCCACATTGGAGCCATGAACAAGGCTAGCACTTAGTATTAAGATTTAATAACATGATACACCACCTGGAGGCATGTCCATAACAGTAAGAGCTGATGTAGATGGACCATACCTCACTTCAGACATTCTTTTCTCAGCACTTCATTAGCATTTAACCCTTAGCAGTGATCTGCTGTAAATGTTTTACTGTTCTCATTTTACAGATTAACTAGCTGGGGGCTAGAACTTGCCTTGCAGTGAGTTCATAGATGATGCTATGACTGGAAGTCACATAGGTAAGGAGCCTTAGAACTAAACTGCTGTGATTTATGACTGCTGGGTCATGCTAGAAATACAGTGTGAGTGTGCACGTGAGTGTGTATGTGAGTGTGCACATGTGAGTGTGTGTGTGTGTGTGTGTGTGTGTGTGTGTGTGTGAGAGAGAGAGAGAGAGAGAGAGAGAATGTTAAGAGGAAGAATACAAGACAGAAATTAGGTCAGAAAGGCAAGAATGTTCAGAAATCCCACTGTATTGAGGGAGGGAGTTGAAAGATGCCCTTAAGCAGCAAACTAGGCAGCATTCCAGCAAGAAATCCCTGGTGTGTGTGTGTGTGTGTGTGTGTGTGTGTGTGTGT